>PVKC010027853.1:0-15627 GCA_004027635.1 Crocidura indochinensis
GTGGATATATATAGGACACTCCATCCTCAGAAACCTGGATACACATTCTTCTCCAATGTACCTGGGACATTCTCTAGGATAGACTACATGATGGCACATAAAACATATCTTCAAAATATCAAGAGGATAGAAATTTTGCAGGCAACCTTTGCTGACCACAAGGCTCTGAAATTATTTGTGAACTCCAAAGGAACAAAGAAGAAAAACTCCAACACCTGGAAGTTAAACAACCTCATCCTGAATAACCAGTGGGTCCGAGATGAAATCAAAAAGGAAATCAAAATATTCCTGGAAACAAATGATAATGAAGACACGAACTATCAGAACTTATGGGACACAGCAAAAGAAGTACTGACAGGAAAATTTATAGCTCTGCAAGCACACATCAGGAAGGAAGAAGGGCCTTACATGAGTAGCTTAATGACGCAGCTTTTAGAACTAGAAAGTGCTCAACAAAAGGACCCAAAAATAGGGAGGCAGAAGGAAATAAGAAAGCTGAGAGCAGAAATCAATGAAATGGAAACCCAAAAAACAATCTGAAAGATCAACGAAAGCAGAAGTTAGTTCTTTGAAAAAATAAACAAGATTGATAGACCACTGGCAAAACTAACAAAGAAAGAGAGAGAGAGAGAAACTTGATAACTCAATCAGGAATGAAAAAGGAGAGATCACTACTGATATGGCAGAGATTCAAAGGGTAATCAGAAATTACTTTGAGAAGCTCTACGTCACTAAAAATGAGAACCTGGAAGAAATGGATAAATTCTTGGACTCTTACTATCTTCCACGGTTGAAGGAAGAGGGTGTAGCATATCTAAACACCCCCATCACTATTGATGAAATTAAAACAGTAATCAAATGTCTGCCCAAAAACAAAAGCCCAGGCCCAGATGGATTCACTAATGAATTCTTTCAAACTTTCCAGGAGGAACTATTACCAATCCTGGCAAGACTCTTTCATGAAATCGAAAAATCGGAAATACTTCCAAATACCTTCTATGAAGCCAACATCACCTTGATCCCCAAACCTGACAGAGATGCAACGAAAAAAGAAAATTAAAGACCAATATCGCTGATGAATGCAGATGCAAAGATCCTCAACAAAATTCTGGCAAATAGAATACAATGCCTCATTAAAAAGATCATTCACTATGATCAAGTAGATTTCATCCCAGGAATGCTAGGCTGGTTTAACATCCGTAAATCTATCAACATAATACACAACATCAACAACAAGAAAAATAAAAATCACATGATCATATCAATAGATGCAGAGAAAGCATTTGATAAGGTTCAACATCCATTCTTAATCAAAACTCTCAGCAAGATGGGAATGGAAGGAACCTTTCTCAATATAAGTTAAGGCCATCTACCACAAGCCAGTGGCAAATATTATCCTCAATGGAGAAAAACTAAAAGCCTTCCCTCTAAATTCTGGCACAAGACAAGGCTGTCCTCTCTCACCACTCCTATTCAACATAGCACTGGAAGTACTCGCTATAGCGATTAGGCAAGAGAAAGATATCAAGGGAATCCAGATAGGAAAGGAAGAATTCAAGCTCTCACTTTTTGCAGATGACATGATACTCTACTTAGAAAACCCTAAAGACTCTACCAAAAAGCTCCTAGAAACAATAGAATCATATAGCAAGGTGACAGGCTACAAAATCAAAACACAGAAATCAATGGCCTTTCTATACACCAATAGTAATAAGGAAGAAATGGACATTAAGCAAACAACCCCATTTACAATAGTGCCACACAAACTCAAATATCTTGGAATCAACTTTACTAAAAATGTGAGGGACCTATACAAAGAAAACTTTAAAACTCTGCTCCAGGAAATAAGAGAGGATACACGGAAATGGAAACACATACCCTGCTCATGGATTGTCAGGATTAACATCATCAAAATGGCAATACTACCCAAGGCATTATACAGATTTTATGTGATCCCTCTAAAGATACCCACGACATTCTTCAAAGAAGTGGATCAGGCACTTTTGAAGTTCATTTGGAACAATAAGCACCCTAGAATAGCAAAAGCAATCATTGGGAAAAAGAACATGGGAGGAATTACTTTCCCCAATTTCAAACTTTACTACAAAGCAACAGTGATCAAAACAGCATGGTATTGGCATAAAGACAGGCCCTCAGCTCAGTGGAATAGGCTTGAATACTCAGAAAGTGTTCCCCAGACATACAGTCACCTAATTTTTGATAAAGGAGCAAGAAATCCTAAATGGAGCAAAGAAAGCCTCTTCAACAAGTGGTGTTGGCACAACTGGCGAGCCACTAGCAAAAAGTTGAACTTAGACCCCCAGCTAACATCATGTACGAAGATGAAATCCAAATGGATGAAAGACCTTGATATCAGACCTGAAACCATAAAATACATAGAACAACACGTAGGCAAAACACTGCAGGACATTGAGACTACAAGCATATTCAAGGAGGAAAATGCACTCTCCAAGCAGGTGAAAGCAGATATTAATAGGTGGGGGTATTTTAAGCTGAGAAGCTTCTGCACCTCAAAGGAAATAGCGCCCACGATACTATTCACCCAATACCCATCAGATAAGGGGTTAATTTCCAAAATATACAAGGTGCTGACAGAACTTTACAAGAAAAATAATCTAATCCCATCAAAAAATTGGGAGAAGAAATGGACAGACACTTTGACAAGGAAGAATGTCCAAAAGACACATGAAACAATGCTCCACATCACTAATCATCAGAGAGATGCAAATCAAAACAACTATGAGCTACCACCTCACACCACAGAGATTGGCACACATCACAAAGAACGAGCACAAACAGCGTTGGCAGGGATGTGGAGAGAAAGGAACTCTTATCCACTGCTGGTGCTAATGCCGTGTAGTTCAACCTTTATGGAAAGCGATATGGAGATTCCTCCAGAAAATGGAAATTGAGCTCCCATACGATCCAGCTATCCCACTCCTAGGAATATACCCTAGGAACACAAAAATACAGTACAAAAACCCCTTCCTTACACCTATATTCATTGCAGCACTATTTACCATAGCAAGACTCTGGAAACAATCTAGATGTCCTTCAACAGACGAATAGCTAAAGAAACCGTGGTACATATACACAATGGAATACTATGCAGCTCTCAGAAGAGATGAAGTCATGAAATTTTCCTACACATGGATGCACATGGAATCTCTCATGCTGAGTGAAATAAGTCAGAAAGAGAGAGAAAAACGCAGAATGGTATCACTCACCTATAGGTTTTAAGAAAAATGAAAGACATTCTTGCAATAATAATAATTTTCAGACACAAAAGAGAAAAGAGCTGGAAGTTCCAGCTCACCTCATGAAGCTCACCACAAATAGTGATGAGTTTAGTTAGAGAAATAACTACATTTTGAACTGTCCTAATAATAAGAATATATGAGTGAAATGGAGAGCCTGTCCAGAGTACAGGCGGGGGGTGGGTGGGAGGAGGGAGATTTGGGACAATGGTGATGGGAACGTTGCACTGGTGTTGGGTGGTGTTCCTTACATGACTGAAACCCAAACAAAATGATGTATGCAATCAAGGTGTTAAAAGAAAAAAGAAAAAAAAATCAGACTAGAATTAAATTTTATTCATATGTACTATCTATTAATTACAATAATATTTATGATTGCATTGATGCTATCACATATTAAATTGTTTCAATATTTATCTTAATGGATTGACTGCAAACTTTCAACATTAAAATCTTATAAATTACAAATTTATAAATACTGTATATAAATATTGTCATATTTTTATCTCAAAATTACAAGTATAGTATTGAATTGACATAATTAATATTTATTCTTTTTATAAAATTAAGATAATGGAATTTTTAAAATATCCAAGTCTTTTTGTTGCAATATAATTGTTTACAATAATATTGATATTTTAACTTGCAGGGCTATTACACTACCCTCAATTTTACACTCAAGGTTTTGTTCCCTATTTTTAAATATCCCAGTTAATTATCAACTGATCATATGCCAGGCTTTGTTTTCATTCAGGAAAATACAGTGTCTTTGTTTCTAAATATTTTACATCTGAGCGAGATCAAATGTATTAGTCTTTTTTTTTCTAAATTAGTTAACTTAAACTGTCAATGCCCAAATTTATAAAATTTGAAAAGAAACCATAATTTCTTATTTTCTCATAGGTAATTTCATCCCATTGTTTATATGTACCATGACTTTTTTACCCATATTTTGTTGGGCACTTGGGTTCTATTCAAGATTGTTGTAACTACTGTTTTAGTGACCATTCTTTTCTCATTAGTGTTATTTTAACTCTTTTAGATACTTAAGAATAAAATTGAAGGCACAAATTAATTCAAAATTAGAAATAATATTTAATATAAATATAGAATAATGTCAGAGATGTGCAAATCAATTATGTATATGCCGCCATAATTACATATTATAAGCTTAAGAGAATAATTTTCTCTATAATAAAGGTATTTATATTATAGGCATTACCTTTTACTTTATTCTATACAGTTATTTACATATGTCATCAAGTCCTTCAAATACATACTAAAGGAAATTTGATTATTTACATAATTATTTATGTCTACCAAAGTATCTATTTACTGTAATAAAATAAGCCTCTAATTTGAAGCAAAACAAATTATATTGTTGAATCATATACAATATAATATACAAATCATATTGTTGAATTATATACAATATAATATACAAATAAGCCTCTAATTTGAAACAAAACAAATTATATTGTTGAATTATATACAATATTTACTATGAATGAATAAAATATGTGTATCAGATTTTAATTAAAAACAGAACGTATATTGGGTCTGGAGCAATAGCACAATGAATGGTAGGGCATTTTGCCTTGCATGCAGCCAATCATGAACAGACCTGGGTTAGATCATCAGAATCCCATATGGGCCCCTAAACCTACCAGGAGTGTTTTCTGTGCACAGAGCCAGCAACCCCTGAAAGCCATCAGATGTGCCCCCAGACTAAAAACAACAACAAGATAATATATCTAACTCTGAAAAATTTGAGAAATTTGTAAATTCCAAACTTTTAGTATTAGAAATACTAATGACTGAAACATTTATTTAATTATTTATTTATTTACTTATTTATTTTGCACTTGGGCATCAAGTGGCAGCAATCAGGAGTTACTCCTGGCTCTCAGGGCCTGTAGTACAATGGTAGAGCGTTTGCCTTCCAAGTGTCTGAACCAGGATGGACTGGGGTTCAATCACTAGCATCCCCCAAGCCAGGAATGATTTCCTACTGCAGAGCCAGTAGTAACCCCTGAGCACCGCTGGGTGTGGCCAAAGAAAAAAATAAAGAAAAAGAGAATTCACTCCTGGCATGCTTGGAGTACCATATGGGATGTCAGGGATAGAACCCTAGTCAGCCACAGCAATGTCCTTCCTACAGTGATATCCCTCCGACCAAAAGACTTATTTAAAAGTTAGGAATTATGCTTTATATCTTGAAAAAGTAATTTTCTTATCACACTTTCTGAATTTTAGTCTATAAATAACTACAAAATCTATGAGCTTCTCTTCTTTAGTTTGGGTGGGGGGCAGAAGGTCAATATTAACAGACAACGTGTGAAGTAAAATTTAAAATTCTCTAGTAATTATTATTTACAATACATCTTGGATAATGATGCATTTTAATGTATTCTGAAAAATGTAAAAAAAAAACGAGGGGGAGAAGGGATGATTCAACAGTAGGACGTTTTTCTTGCATGCTACCTACCTATGACGGACCAGGGTTCGATCCCTCGGTGTCCCATATGTTCCTCCAAGCCAGGATCGATTTCTGGGCATAGCCAGGAGTAACCCCTGAGCGTCACAGAATGTGACCGAAAAATCAAAAATGAAGTAAAAAAAATGAATGAAAAGATTTCATCGTGTGTGTGTGTGTGTGTGTGTGTGTGTGTGTGTGTGTGTGTGTGTGTGTGTGTGTGTGTGTGAAAGTATTTAGAGCCAGAAATATTTATGGCTAACTCCTGGTTTATGATCCAGATCATCTTGGTGGTTTGTGGGGACAATATAAGGTTCCAGCAATTGAGCCTGGGTTTTCCTCTTGCAAGTCAAAAGCCCTAGTCACAGTAATCTCTCTCTCTTGATCAAGATTTTAACTCTGAAGAGTTGCTGAAGCCATTCTGATATGCCAAAATTTACAGAAAGCTTTAGCAATCAAGATACAGAAACTGATGTAGAGAAACAGAAACTGATGTAGAAGCAAAAGAGAATTTGTGCCTTTAGACAAAGTTGACTCTAGAGTATTACAGATGTCTTTTTAAATATATTTTTTGTGCAATCTTGTACAGTTATTGAAATCAGAATATTTTCCCATATGATCTCCTTTCATTCTACAAAGGCTGATATTCGTGAGCTTGTAATATGTTGTTTAAATGCTGCCAAATGCTGTAGCCTGCCGTTATCACTTACCACTTTGTGCTTTTCTTATTAGATTTAAGTTACTATTGAAAAACCTAGGGAAATGTAGCGGCATATGGCGAGCAGGAGATATAAATAATACTGTTTTTCTGTTTCCAAGAGCATTATATCTTTCTGCTTAGATTCAAGTCCCAACCTCCCTTGATGTTACTGCATGGAACTATTTTGTGGCAATTCATTTCTGTCTTTCCTCCCAAATCATAAGAATGACTTCTCTACCTTATTTTGTTTGTTTATTTATTTATTTTTGTTTCAGTCGATTTTACAGTAAACACATTTACTATTGAAAGCCTGTCACCGACAAGAACAAAGCTTTAGGAAATACAGCAAGGCTCAGAAACTACAGAGATTCAGTGAAAATAAACAAAATAAATTTTCAGTAAGTTACAAAATACCACTCTACACTGACACTACATGGTGACCAGCTTATGTTATTAACAAAAGCAAAATCATAAGCCAACTAATACGCGTAAGGTATATATCTTACTCTTTTTACCTAATGTTATCAGAAAATTCTCATAATGCTTTCTCACTTGTGAAGGTAATTTCCAAAAGAATATGACACTATATGTCTCCTTTCTTCAAAGACTTATAAAAACTTATAATGCTAACTTGGTGTCTATGGCATAATAATAAAGAATTTATATCATACTTTTCTGAAGATGCAAATATATAAATTATGGCACAAGGAAATCATGCTCCATATAACCAGACATTATTAAAAGGTTGGTTAGACTAATGTTCTATAATGAATCAAATGAATCAAATCAGTTTAAAGAAAAGAGACAATGTGAATATTTAGAACTTGAGCTATTCAACATATTTGATCATTTTCTTTAAAATGGTAAATGAATATCATTAGCTCTTATGTACTGGGTGATAATATATTCTGTATCAAATATGAACAAAATATGTAGCAAAAGGAATAGTAACAATATGACAGTGCATGCAACAATAAATGTACAATGAGAGACATAAACACAAGATAACAGGTAGCATAGAGAAGAGTAAGGTATCAAGAAAGTAAATTAGTTGATATTTCTATAAGTGTGTTTACATTTGTAAAAATAAATTTGGTATTTAATAAACATACAATGATAATTGAATTACCTCTGAATTATTATCTTGGAATTAAATTATTTATACTTTATTTTTTAAATTTGTCTTTTTTATTGATTGATTGCTTACTTTATGTAAGCAACATGACTTACAAAGTTGCTCATTAAAAATCCTTTTTTCAGGAATTAAACGGTCCAACACTAATACCATTATTAGTGTGAACTACCCTCCACTAATGCACCAAATTTCCCACCCCATTGTATCCTACCCTCTTTGCATTCACTTACTCCAGAGACAGGGCTTCTCTATGACAATGCAGTGATGGTGAGATTAGTCATATAATGCCTTTAGCAATGGTTTTCATGCAGATAACTTTAACCCCACTTCCATCACCTGTGTAGTCACTTCTGTCACATAAGGGTTCCAATAACCTTCATTTAAACTTTGCTCTCCACCTACTCAACGTGTGTATCAGTTCTCCCATTGTTTGCTCTCCTATGTTGTGACTTTGCTACATGTGGTTAAGTCTTACATATGAGAAATATTTTATGTGTTTATATATTATTTAAATAATTTCAAGTGACAAACCTCTTTCTTTTCTAAAACTGCAAAAGAAAGTGTGTGTATTTATTTACTATGTTTAATTAAGATACAATTAGCATATTTGTCAAGTCTATTTTATTGTTGTTATTCCTTTTATCTTACCACTGAGAATATTATTCTGTTTTTAGATGGTTACTAAAGATGTTTCTTTTAAAAATATGCTAAAATAATCACTAAACTTTTGTATTTGTTTAATATGTCATTAAACATGTTTGAGAAAATATGTCTATTAAATGAGTTCATTACAAGTGAATAGTGGAATGAAATTTAAAAACACAAAATATGTTTTTTTTATTTTCTGCAAATGAATATATGTAAAGCATCATTTTTTATTATTATACATATATTATTATATAAATATATATTTTTTGGATTTCTTATCATTATAATTAAGATGACAAATAGTACATTTTTAGATTACACCTTGTTTTGCCCAAAACAAAATCATTCCTGGTTACTTTGTATATCTTTATTTAGAATTGGTTTTACCCTAAAACAGAGATTGTCTTACATGTAAACTTGGGCATGACAGACTCATGATAGCCTGAGCTATCTGTTCTGATTCTCCCATCTGGGGGTGGTTAATGTCCCGGGAGGCAGTTTCATCTCAACAACAGGTAGAAGATTGCTAGAATACAATTGTTTCACATTTTATGCAAAACTGTGCCTCAGACCTTTTGTTCACAAGGGGTTAGTTAGAGTGATAGCACAGTGGTAGGGCATTTGCCTTGCATTTCTTGAACTATATTCGAACCCAGCATCCATATAGTTTCTGGAGCCTGCTAAAGTGATTTCTGAGCTCAGAGACCTTAGTAACCCCTAAGCATAAATGATTTAGCTGCAAAATAAACAAACAAAAAGAAATGGTTATTAAAAGTTATATTATCCCAAACAATACATATTCTATTACTTTTTCTCTAGTCTTTTCATTTCTATTGTGTTTGTACTTTATCTTTAAAGCATCTCTAAATCACTGTTTAAAAATGAACACATACAAATGTATTCTAATGTAAGTGAAAGCTCTGTAGTCAAGAAGATTTCTGGGCCCAGAGAGGATAGCATAGCTGTGTTTGCCTTGCAAGCAGCCAATCCAGGACCTAAGGTGGTTGGTTTGAATCCTGGCATCCCATATGGTCCCCCGTGCCTGCCAGGAGCTATTTCTGAGCAGATAGTCAGGAGTAACCCTTGAGCTCTGCCGGGTGTGTCCCAAACACAAAACAGAAAAGAAAAAAAGATTTTTTAATCTAGATTATTTTAGTGGACTTTTTCTTGTAAATAGAGGGTTTTGCACATTTTATCTTTTTATTTTACTTCTTTCAAATATTTGCATTACAAAATTTTTCTTTATTGATATTTATGTATTTATATATGGGAAAAAATAAGAATGATAAAAAAGTAAGGTTGAACAGATACACTAAACTCTACTAGCTATTAGAATAAGAGGATTGGAGAAAGAACAGTTTTTTTCTTTTCACTCTACTCTCTTGTTTTTCTCCCAGCATGGATTATTTTCCATACAGCCCCGTGGATTCATCCTGTGTACTGAAGCAGAAGTATATATTATTCTTATAGTACTAGATATGTTATCAAAAAGTAAAAATGCTGCATTGTTCATATAATGCATTAAAATAATTCTTGAGTCTAAGGTTTTAGAGGAGACTGACCTAATCTATTTTTTTTTTACAAGACCTCCTCTTTTCCACCATTCTCCAATCAAATTGAACTATTATATTCTCCATGAAATTGGGCTATTTTCAGATTTCGTGCCTCTGAAAATATACTTTTGTCAAAATGAAATAGCTTTCCCCAACTCTTTTCACTTTTTTAAGCATCCTTGAAGATTAAACTGAATGATCACTTTTTCCATTTGGGCTTTTTCAATTCTCTAAGCTTAAATTGATGACTTTATCTGATCCTGTGCATTTTATCTGTTGTTTCTTAATACATAATTTTGTGCCTTATACATTACATCTTTTTCCTATATTGCATTCATTTCTTGGCTCTAAATCTTACAGAGAAATGCCAGAAGCACAAATATATCTTGGTGCTCTAATTAGAACAAATATTTCAAATATGTTGATACTATAGGGAATAAATAGTGCACACATTTGTTTTCTTTAAATTACTTTGGAAAATATAGAAATGTATAAATTACAAGCATAAAAGTTGATGATAAAATTTGATTGATATATTTTTTTGGCATTTTGGGCCACACCTTGCTGTCTTGGGATTTACCCTGGATTCTGCATTCAGGGATTACTCTTTGTAAGCTTAGAGGTCTATATTGGATGCCAGAGATTAAACCTGAATTGGACACAAGGCAAAAATCCTTCCTTACTCTACAATAGGCAGGCATTAAGAGAATAAAATGTTAGACTCACTACTGGCTATATTTAAATATTTGGCTCATAAAAAGAATAACAAAGTGTATATTCAATCCTCAAAAATGTAGTCAGAAACTTATTTATGCTTAATACAAGGCAGGTCAGCAACACAGTTATGATTAATTTAGGAGTGGAAACATCTCAAACTATGTACGAAGCTTCAAAGTTTTATTTTACCTTGTCAAGAAGCAGAAAACTGAATAAAATAAAAATTATGACAAACTTTTCCGATTTTTCAAAAAAATTAAAAAAAGACCATAGGGCAAACCATTGACACCCAAATAGATGAGAAAAAAATCATCAAGAATGACAACTTGGGGGCTGGACGGTGGAGCTGGAGGTAAGGTGCCTGCCTTGCCTGCGCTAACCTAGGACGGACCGCGGTTCGATCCCCCGGTTCCCATATGGACCCCCGTGCCTGCCAGGAGCGATTTCTGAGCGAATAGCCAGGAGTAACCCCTGAGTGTCACTGGGTGTGCCCCCCCAAAAAAGAAAAAGAATGACAACTTCTTGGACCTGAAACTTGGGAGCATACACTTTTCTTAGAGTCATTTGGGGGTTATAAATATTGGAAATATAGAAGAATAACTAATAGTGATTCCATGGTAGCAAATCTTCAGAGGATCAACTAGTTTTATTTAAAATTGGAAGACATTGTAAGGAAACATGATGCGTATGTCTAACTAAAAAAAAAATCTGAAAAGGCTATACAAACTGTCAATAACAAAGTATGTGACAGTCTGGGGAAAAAAAAACGCAGAGAGTGGAAGATCAGTAATCATGAGATGAAGAGGTCAGGAGAGGGTTGGCACAAACAATCAGAGTAAAGGGATCGTTTAGGACTCGAAAACTTGTTTTAAGTTACTGTAAAGGTTCATGCGGGTCATTATGTTTGTCAAAACCTATCAAATATGTAACAATAGCAAAACCTTATGCTAATAAAGACTGAGTGAAAATAGAGTGTTAATTTTACTTTATTAGTTGCAAAACTGTGCCAGATTAGGAATACTGATAGGAAAGCTTTATATGAGTTAACAATACTAGATGCAAGTATTTTTATTCGGTTTTGCTGTATCCCAAAAATGCTACAGAATCACCTGTGTTGCCTGGTTACATGGTGCCTGAGTACATGCTATTTGCATCTCCCTTTCTGAGATGAGGACTTTTCTACTTTCATGCTGTGTTGCATGTCTGGGCTCTCTAGGCCCTTGGAGAGCCCTTCCTGTCTTCAGCAAGTTACTTGATACACTTTCTTGTCCTTATCTTCTCCCTTCCCTTCCTCAGTCCCTTCAAATAAAATCTGCTTTTATTTAAAAAAGATATGCTGCAGAAAATAAAGTTAGTTTATTAGATTTATCAGTAATAATCCACTATGAATCATGAGAAGTGATTTGACAAGGCATGAGACTGATTTGACAAGGCATGAGAAGACACTAAAGGACACTTTTGAATTTAATACATGTCACTATTCAGTAAATTACAGTAATTTCTATTCATTCCTATTTATCTGTGATGTAAAACAAACAAGCAAATAAACAAGAGAGCATAGCAAGGTCTGATAAAAAAATAACAAAACCATTAGCTCTATGGTGGGTCTCAGAAGATATATCTGCTACTTCAGTGATTTCTAATTGATTTGTCCTTCTAGACGAAAAACACTATATTAAGCATATAGGAGTAATGTAATATAAATAATCAATGTTATAAAATATGATATGAAGAGTGTCAATATCTCCACAAAGCATATTATTGAATTTGAGTAAAACTGATGGAGATACTTATTTTAAAAATTCCTATGGACATTGAATTACTTGAGCTTGCATATCAATGAACTTTTATAAAAGATTTTCCAAAAAAGACTATTCTGGGTCTTTAAAGGTTTATCTTTCAAACAACTATGGTTAGGTTTTATTGGGTTTAAATAGTATGGGAAAATTAATATGGGCGCAATAAATAGTTATTTTTAAGAAATATGAAAATGTAGGAGAGAAAAAAGAGAGAAAAGAAAGAGGAAGAACAAAGGTAAGCAAAAGGAAATAAAAAGTGGAAGCTGAGATGAGGGAACTTCCAGAATGGAATACCAATTAATGGTATTTTTTTTTAATTGAAAAGAGTTAACATTTTTCCTTTCAATGAAAAATAACCTTAACACAAATTACTGTTTTATATCAACAGTTTGTGGTTTTATTCATTTATTTTTTGATTAACTTAGTGCATTTCTCATAATTTTATAAAGGAAAATTTCTAGGAAAATGAACAATTTTCTTTTTAATCATACAATTTATTGTAACCTCTGTTATTTTATAAACTAAAATGGGACTTCTAGCTTATATAAACCTCACCATCTAAGTAACACCAGAACTACCCAAGAACAAATAGCACATGCTGATCCTATTCATTGCTAACCCATGATATGAAATAGAGAGCAAAGGACAAGGTTGTGGACTTCTTCTGTATAATACCAAATTCCATTGTCTTTTCAGTCATTTTCTGGTCATGGTTTGAAGAACCATTTATTTGGGTCATACCTTGAGTATTGTCCAACTAGTTCAACTCAGGCAGTAAGTATATGACAGATGGAATTCCTGCCTTTAATCCACATTAGAGTCCATCTGTATCTTTGGTGGTTTATTATTTTGTGTGTGTGTTTGTGTGTGTGTGTGTGTGTGTGTGTGTGTGTGTGTGAGAGAGAGAGTGAGAGAATTTGAAATTGTGAATCGTCTGTCACAAAATCATGCAGTGTGGTCTGTTATATACCTAGTCTATTCCTTAGAATAAAAAAGTTCTATTCCTTAGAATAAAAAAAACATCACTGAGGGCAATGCTCCTCTCTCTTGCTGACTATTCAAGATTCCATGCAAGATTTTATTAAGGGATATGTATGGCAACAATCTATGGGGTGTTTACAAAAGTGTCAATTTTTCATCCTAGTTTTTTTTTTACACCTCTAATAGGGTACCCAATTTATCCTCCTTTACCTCCATAATGAAATAACCCTACCAATTTCAAAACTGTACTTGGGAGCTTCTTATAAAATTCTGCTCTCTCTCATAGCTACATGCCTCTCTCCACAGAGAAGATGCCAATGGAAACTAATGTTATGTCGATTTCCCAGGAGCCAAGTCTCCACCACCACCACCACCCTCCCCCCCACACACACACACGCAAAACTGTCCTCATTAAGAGCAGAATGATGCGGGGCCAGAGAGATGGCATGGAGGTAGGGAGTTTGCCTTGTATGCAGGATAGTGGTTCGAATCCTGGCATCCCAGATGGTCCTCCAGCATGTCTGGAGCGATTTCTGAGTGTATAGCCAGGAGGAATCCCTGAGTGCTCCTGAGAGTGATCCCAAAACAAAAACAAAAAACAAAAACAAAAAAAAAGCAGGTGATGCTTTAGTATTGATATGTGTATACATTGGGTACAATTAATATCTACCTTTCCACCCTTTAAAAATCTCATCTCAGTGCTCTTAAGTCTCTCTTCTCCTTTTACAACTTGCTTCCCTCTTTGACAAAAATAATTTGTTCTCTAGCTTTCCCATGCTGCCTTTGAAATCTTCCAGATCTTAAATTCGGCATAAAGACTTATCTTTGTGTATTATCCTAACACAGTATCATAACTCTATTAAGGTTTTCAATAGGATAGACTCCCTTCTTAGTCCTTTCTTAGAACTGATTCTTTTCTACAGTTTAAGCTTGAAGTATCCATAAGCTTCATTAGTTATTGGACCACTGCTTCATACCAACCCTTAGCACATAACGGGAAAATATAGTAGAAATTCCTATTCACTAAATAATTAGCTATGACACATGTACCCACTTTAGATTATATCAACTGCCATTCATTCACCATATTTCTATGTATCTTCATTTTTTTTTGTTTGATTTGATTTTTTGGCTGGTTTTGGGTGCACCCAGCTCAAGAGTTACTTTTGGCTCTGCTTTCAGAAATCGCTCC
Source organism: Crocidura indochinensis (assembly GCA_004027635.1). Taxonomy (NCBI): domain Eukaryota; kingdom Metazoa; phylum Chordata; class Mammalia; order Eulipotyphla; family Soricidae; genus Crocidura; species Crocidura indochinensis. The sequence goes on from PVKC010027853.1 coordinate 14,480, forward strand.
TGGCAAACTCAGGGGCCATATGTGATACCAAGGATAGAACCTTGGTTGGCTGTGCACAACGCAAACACCTTACCCATTGTACTATTGCTTCAGTCCCACTCACTTAAATTTTTATATAATAATACGTCAGAGCCATGCTTTCTCAAAATCAAGACAAGCTTTCTCAAATCTCAGTCTAGCTAAGTTTTTTAGTTTTTTACTTTGCTTATATTTACACAATTTAATTATTCTTAATTGCATGTTTGATACTTGCATATTTTTATTTGTTTTTTAGGCCACACCCGGTGACGACCAGGAGTTACTCTTGGCTCTGTGCTCAGAAGTCGCTCCTGGCAGGCAAGAGGGACTATGTGGTATGCCGGATTCAAATCACCATTGGTCCTGGGTCAGCCACTTGCAAGGCAAGCTCCCTACCACTATGCTATCTCTCAGGACTTGATATTTGTATTCTTAAATATATTACAATATTCTGTGAATTAAATATTATTAGCTTCTTAACTTTCCTATACCATATGTAAACTAGTAGATCTTTGTGACTCCTAAATGGAGAAATTAATCAATCCTATTCATAGCAATATGAATGTTTTAATACATTCTGGAGAAAACTATCATAACAATTTTTTGACAGGTACCTGGTGATTTTATGTCTGTGCATATATTGCTTTGCCCATCCCATAAAAATAATAATTATACTAATGAATAATCTTTGGTAATGTTGATACTTTTTGATTCTTTTATTATCCTTTTCTTTCTTGTATTTATTTCCTTCTTTTTCTATTGTAATGACCAAAAGTAGATTGTGGTATTTGCTGTGTGCTGTACAATAGTCTGTGATATCAGTGACCACTTGTTGTTTTTGTTTAGTTGTTGTTGTTGTATGTTTGTTTTTTTTTTTTGTTTTTTGAGCCACACCTGGCATCACTCAGGGGTTACTCCTGGTTTTGCTCTTAGAAATCGCTCCTGGCAGACTTGGAATGTCCTGGATTTAACCAGGGTCCTTCCTGGGTTGTCAGAGTGCAAGGCAAACATCTTGCCACTGTGCTATCAAACCAGCACCACTTGGTTCTGATATGCAAGAAATTTCACACTTTTTTTGCAGCTCCATTGTTCTAAACAGCAGTAGCATCAGTAGTGAGGTTTTCTTATGA
>PVKC010027854.1:0-15609 GCA_004027635.1 Crocidura indochinensis
ACTGAAAGGGTCTAATCCGAAAAGGGTTGCCTTTGCCTTTGCGGTCACCACTTTATTAGCTGTGACTTTGGAAAAAGCAAAAGGCAGCTGCCCGCTAGCTAGATCCCAAAGTTTTGAACAAGCCAGCCCAACTCAGCTCTGCTTTGCTCTCTGGAAGTCGTGCCTGGCAACTCTTTGGAGAGCGAGTGCAATAATTGCCCCAACCTTGGATGCTGCTCTTTTTAGGTAGACCGTCAGCAGGAGCAGAAAATGCCTTTTTTATATGTCAGGTTTAGGAGCCTATGACATGATGACTGCGTGTCAGTGGGGAGGAAGCGACGTGGAGAAAGAACTCTTTTTGGAGGCTCATTTCATCCTCGTTGAACTTTTTTTTTTTTCTCAACTAGACACGCGCTTGGTAAATCATTGCAATTTTTTTTTTTACTTCCTCCTACCCAGATTTCTGCGCTGAGATTTTTTTTTTTAGAAAAATGATTTCTCCATTTTCCAAAAAGCTTCTACGTGCACTTTGCATCCGCTTTGGTATACTCCAAGTGTTCCGTGTGAAAATGTTAAGTCCAATGAGAACCTCGGATTGACCAAACTCTGAAATTCCTGAGAATGTAGAAAACTAGAAAGAGTTCCAACGACAGGCATTTCTTGTTTCGCTGCTTTTGTCTTAAAGCGGCTTGCCGCTGTGATGCCTCCTTTTCAGAACAAACATGGTGATCTTTGAAAACTTTCAAGGCAACCTGTGAGGGTGGGTGGGGTTTTACTCTGTGTAGTTGGCTTTCGGAAATTAGGTTTGACATACGAACCTGTTTATTGGAGTGACTTTGCAGTGAAGAATACAGATACTGTTTAAATGTACGGTTCAATAACCTCATAGCGCAGAAATCCCTCATAAGTTAAGGCCTCAGCTCTTGAGCCTAGGGTCGCTTGTGTGGCGGTGGTTTTTTGCACACATTTTGGTTGCCTAAGTTCTAGAAAGAAGGTCACTTCAAGATAGGAGGTCCAGAAAGGTTAAGTAAATTGTACTAAGTCATAGAGTCCTTGCTGACAATTTAGTGGAGGGCCTAGGAAGAATGTAATGGGGCGGGGGTGGGGGGAGCGATCTGCAGTTATTGGCCTTGTGAGTTTAGCTGTGAAGTGAAATAAAATATTTCCTAAATCTACGTAGTAATCACTTCGTTCCCGTTTATGGACTGTAGTAGGATTTTGTTCCCATTTTAAAGACGTTGAAGGTTTTACGGGTTTAAATCGTGCCTTGAGCTATTAACGTATGTATTGAGATGATTAAAGTGGGAACTTAAAATTAAGTAATGATAGGGTGGTTAGGAAATCTTGAGGGAAATTGTAATGAATTTTTTATGTACTATAAGGTGGGCCAGTTTTACACCTCGACTTTGGTCTTATTAGTCCATTCTGAATGAGAATGCAGATTATAGCTGCTTAGTGGACCCAAATTCTGAGGGAGTTAATTGGATAATCTTATGCAGATTTGCATGGTTATATCTTCCCGCAGGCATCTGTCTACTGGAGGGGATTTATTCCTAGGTGGAAGCCATCCCATCTAAACTTTAGTCCCTGAATGTTCTTTTTACCCTTGACTCCTTGAAGTACCCCCCACCCCCCTTTTTAAGATAAACTGCATGCTTTTACCCCTTTCTCTGAACTTTATCTGAGGAGAGCGCTGTTTTCTAGGTCTTTGTCTAAGACTGTGTTAGTTTTCTTGATTGGATTTTGATGTTTTGTTTGCATAGCTCCTAATCATTTTTCTATTTTCATTCTAACTAATCTGGGTTAGGGATCTTGTTGACTCCAGGTAACATCAGGAATCTCTTGTCTTGTTAATGAATCCCTGAGTTCAAGAATTGGCTCTCTACTGGCTCTGTTGACCCCCATCCCCTCCCTTAGAGCTTCTAATTTCCTGTAGGAGGCAGTAGAATACAGTCTGAGCAGTGAGATTGAACTCTAATTCGAGTCCTCATCCTCTTCATGAGCCAGCTTCTGGTTGTCTGTCTAAATAGATGCAAAGCATATTTACCAACTTAATCATTCAAGTGATAACCATGATCAATCATTACTTTAATCATTCATTACAGATAGCTGTAACAAGATATACATATGGTGGTGCCCAAACATTTATGTCTCAGTGATTCTAGTTTTGAAGTTTTTTTTGGAAGCCTCTTCTGAGGGAACCACCACCAGGGCCTGTTGCTTCTAAAGAGCAGTTTTCTGAGGCTCGCGGATTATTTTGCATTAACGTTTTCCTGTCTTAAAAGTATTTAAATTTCTGGGAAGTTCTTAATCATAATCTTTAAAGTTTCTCCCATTTGCTGCTAAGAACTGCTTCCTCGTGGAAAAGGCTTGCAAGTGTGCGTTGGAATCTTTGAACCTTCTTACGAGATCTCTATGTTTGATGATGTTAAAACACAGCACAGATTTTTTGAATGACAACTTTACAATCAGTTTAGATTCCAAACTCATTCAGGATTTGTCCATTTGATCTAGAAAACTTACTAAAAAAAGTTACTTTAATAATGGGGTTACCATTGCCACTTTATTTTATTCAAAGCACTTTCTATTAATTGTGAAATTTTCATTGCCTAGTTTTATATATATGAAAAATATATATTTACAGAAGCACATATTCTGCTTGCTTTTCTAAAAGGTAAATACTGAATTCAAATTTGTGATCTAAAATTACTAGTTGTAATATATGAGTTGAGCAACTAAAGCAAAGGTCAAACAGATTTACTAGCCTTTTTTGCATTTTGTAAAAGACTCAAAGGTTAATGTATTTGTTCTTAGCAATTTAGGGAAAAAGTGAGAAGAGTTTTACTGAAAATTCATATTAAAGATGAGCCTATGATCAATTTTTTTGAGCCTATGAACAATTTAATTAACTTTTTAGTTTGTTTTTGGGCCACACCCAGTAACTCAGGGGTTACTCCTGGCTCTACACTCAGAAATCCCCTCCTGGCTTGGGGGACCTTAATAGTACCCAGTTTCAACATTTGTTTTAATCACTGAGAATTCAATGGGCGCTGGCATTTATTTTCTTTTGTGTCTTTGAACTTTTTTTCTATTTTTGCTATTTGGATCACACCTGACAGTGGGTGAGGGATAGGAGCTCCTTTACCTCTGCTCTGGAGACTGACTGTGTGTTCTGCCTATTGAGTTTGCTCTTTTGCCATTTTTTAAGTGTTTTTGACTGCCTTTATAGTTAGTTGTGTCTAAGATTGTCCTTTTCTTTCTTAGAATATCATTGTTCTTTTGATACAGGGTATAGTACCCTCAAGGAACTTAGAGCCTAATAAGGAGAGATAAATTCAAGATAACTGTTGCGATTGCAATGAAAATTAGTAACTCGGGCCAGAGCAATAGCACAGTGGGTAGGGTGTTGCTATCACAGGTTTGATATCACAGAAGATCCCCTGAGTCTGCCAGGAGATATTTCTGAGCACAGAACCAGGAGTGTTTCTTACCCATTCCCTCCTTCCAAGAAAGAAAATAATCAGTATTTGAACCCAGTGGTGTTCAGGTGTTGTTCCCAAATTGCTTCTCTGGAAACTTACTTCCCCAGTATTCAGGGAATCCTGAGTTGTGGGGAATCACAAACCCAGACCTCACCTATACAGAGTACTCATCCAGTCTATTGAGCTTACTTTTCAGTCCTTAGTAACCACTTGTGAAGGGTGAGAAACTTGTAAAATTGGCTCTTGAACTTCATTTTGTCAAAAGACTAGGTGTAAAACTCAGAGGAGAGGCATTCCAGGCATAATGCAGTTGGAAGCTTTAAGAGCAAAATGGAAACTAGTATCTTGAATGTCTAAAAGTGAAGATACTCTCTGGTATCTGGCTGAGTAAGATGCAAAAATCTGGTTTCCGTAGGTAACTAGACAGCAATGATTGTCCAGTCTGACACACAAATCTTGTGTTAAAATGTTTTTTATTGGGGCCCGGGAGATAGCATGGAGGTAAGGCGTTTGCCTTTCATGCAAAAGGTCATCGGTTCGAATCCCGGTGCCCCACATGGTCCCCCGTGCCTGCCAGGAGCAATTTCTGAGCATGGAGCCAGGAGTAACCCCTGAGCACTGCCGGGTGTGACCCAAAAACCAAAAAAAAAAAATGTTTTTTATTTTAATTCAATTCATGGGCAGGTTATTAGCAGTCTCAAATAAAGCTATTACAAAAATAGGTAAAAAGTTGCTTCTATTTTTTAATTTTAGGCACTGTGATGTACAGTACTGTTAATGGTAGGGTTTCATGCATACCTGCATTACACATCTTCCAGTTTTCCTACCCCTCAGCTTGTTCCCCCTTCCCTCCTCTAACGTTACTTTTTCAAAGATTCCTCTGTCATGTGTATGGGGGGTTAGAATTTGAAAGAGCTGATAAGACCTATTGCTAGTGTCAATATTGTTGAGGTGTCATAATCACAAGGGATTCATCATTCCCAGACACCATGAGAGCAACAGGTCAGTCTGTCAAGACAGCTACAGTCAGACAGAGAGGCCTCACCGGCATTCCACCCCCCTCCCATAATCTGGGAACAATACTCTAAAACTAGGGGGAGAATGATGCCATCACTCAAGATCAGACATAACCAGGAACCTTCCTGTCTTTTCTCTCTGCCCACTGTTAGAATTTGCCAGAACTAGCAGGCATTTATCTATTCTAAGTAGGTAAATTTATAATATTGGTGGTGGTAGCTTTCTCTGACCTCATTCTAGAAATTGAAATTTTTTTCTTAAATTGGATTCGGATGTGGAAATTATGGGTGTGCTTTAAATATAGAGCTTCAGGAACTAGAGAGAGTGTAGGAGATAAAATTTGATTTAGTTGACACGCTTAGGTTCTACTGCCAGGAGTGATCCCTGTGTATAGCTGGGTATGTTCTGTCCAACTCCCCAGCCCTAGATACAGTTTCCCGTGGGTTCACTTAAAAAAATTATAGCTTTCAGTATACACTTCGGGTAGAGCACACCCAGCAGTGCTCAGGGTTTACTCCTGGTTCTGCGCTCAGTCAATTCCTGGCTGGGCTCTGGGGACCATCTGAGATATAAGGGATGGAATCCCAGTCTGTTGTATGCCAGGCAAGCACACTACTCTCTGTACTATTGACCTGGTCCCTCAGTTGACACTTGTTTTTTTTGGGCGACACTCTGTGTTATCTAGGGGTAACTCCTGTCTTTGCATTAAAAATCATTCCTAGTGGTGTATCAGGCACCACTATCAGATAGATGGCTTCTACTAATCCACTATCAAAAGAAAACTGAGCAGAAGAGTGGATGCTGTCATTTAACTACACAGCATTTTCTTTTTTTTGTTTGTTTTTTTTTGTTTGTTTTTGTTTTTTTTGTTTTTGGGCCACACCCAGTGACTGCTCAGGGGTTACTCCTGGCTATTCGCTCAGAAGTCGCTCCTGGCAGGCACGGGGGACCATATGGGGAACCGGGGTATCAAACCGCTGTCCGTCCTAGGTTAATGCAGGCACCTTGCCTCCAGCGCCACCGCCCGGCCCCAGCATTTTCTTATCTATCTAATCTATCTATCTATATGTATCATCTATCTATTTATAATTTCAAATTGACCACAGATGGCTCACTTTGCAATTGAAGTTTCCTCTTCCACTTCCATCCCAGTGGTAGGGAAGACTAGGTGATAATCTTGATTCTCTACTTGTTCATGGCATTAGCTCCCCTGCTAGATGACTGAAGACACCCTAACTTTTTTTTTTTCTTTTTCGACCCAAGCTCCCCACTCGTTAAACACTTCATTTACCTTTCTAAATATTTTTCCATGCTCTGTTTTCACACCCTTCCCCCACCAGTTCATTTTTCTCCAAGATCTTTTGTTTTGCAAGTATGTTGCATGATTAACAGTTGATTTCAAACTGGTCACAGTAGTTGCAGTCTTTGTTCCCTGATGTTAAAATACTCCAAGTTATTGCCACAGTTTGCTTGTGTCTGCTGATCCTTTCAGGATCATTCTGCTTCTAAAGCTGGGTATGGCACCTTAAAGTAGTGATTCTTAATCTTGTGGGGATTCACATCTCTTGGAAATTTGAAAACTATAAAGGCACTCTGCTCCAGAAATGTTGAGAAGTGCAATTTTGCGTTTAAGTTAGCTTCGGGGTGCTGTATTCCATTTTAATTACTTTTTTTTCCTTCTTGCTATTCCAGTGACTTAGATTGCTTAATTTTTTTTTTTTTTTTTTTTTTTTTTGGTTTTTGGGCCACACCCGGTGACGCTCAGGGGTTTCTCCTGGCTATGCGCTCAGAAGTCGCTCCTGGCTTGGGGGACCATATGGGAACGGGGGGATCGAACCGCGGTCCGTCCTAGGCTAGCGCAGGCAAGGCAGGCACCTTACCTCCAGCGCCACCGCCCGGCTCCCAGATTGCTTAATTTTTAACTTTAAGTTTTGCCCAAATTCCAAAAAGCATCTTAAATGCCTTTGCCTCCAGAAACCTGGATTAGGTAATGTAGTCTTTCTGAACTCTTAGAACCCTTATTGCACAAACTCCTTACCCCTTTTGGTACATAAGTTTCCTCCATTAATAATGTCAAATTGAGAACCAAATTTATTTTGGGTCCCCAGTGTAGAACCTGCTTAAATAGAATTTACCTACTGCCTATTAAATAAATAACTACACACAGGATTTTCAAGACTTTAGAAACTTTTTTTAAGTCTTTATAAACAAAATATATATAATTTTTAAACTTCCCCGAGAATTAAATAGAAGACAATTGGATAAACACCTTTCTATATTGATAGATCTAATCCCTAAGTATTTTCCTAAAATAAAAGGATTTTGCTTACTGGTATCTCCCCCCTTCCCAATGGAAAAGACTATTTGTGTGTACAGGGGTGTGTGTATCCATATATGCATGCATCTACATGCACAGGCAGATTGTTTTACACACACACACACACATACTAAAGTCTCTTGCTCTGTATTTATTTTTGAAATCTCGAAGATCCATTTTCATAAAATTTCATCATTTAGCCAATCTGGAGTAATCTGGGTTAAACTGCCTTTTTTGCTTTTTAGGAAAGGGCATAGAAAAAAATTCCCAGAACCAGTTACAGAAATACCTCTTCCTCATTACAGTTTTTACTTATCAGTGATACTTCTTACTGGTAGACAAAGAATAGGCAGGGGATGTTAAAAGAACCAGAAACAGAACACTAGTACTTTACAGATTGTTGAGATTGTTGTTTTTTTGTTTTTTTTTTTTTTTTTTTTTTGGTTTTTGGTTTTTGGTTTTTGGACCACACCGATATGGGACACCGGGGGATCGAACCACGGTCCATCATAGGCTAACGCTGGCAAGGCAGACACTGCCACGCCAGTCCCACAGATTGTTTTTAGTACTGAGGATTTCATCATTTAGTCAGTTCAGAAAATAATGACAATTTTAATAATGTGTCCTTATGTAGGTGCTTCACTCAGATTCTCCACTGATTCTCTACTCGGAGCATTCGTAAATACTCATAAACTCTTCATTGTGAAGGGCATGTCCTAAAATTGGCAACAAGGTGTAATAATGCTCTAATCAGTAGTGAAAAAAATTTCTGGTGTTGTTTCTGAAAGCACAACATAAATGATCTTACATAATGGTAATTAGAGAATAGCTCTGTAGTTTTGAATAAGTATACAAAGGACAAATATTTTAGTGGATAGGTTGTTGAATTGTTTTTACAACTTAGGACATTTGTTCTGAATACTGCAGAGACTGAGAAATTGATACTGGCCCAGAAAATTCAAACCATAACCTAAAATGATTACATGACACATAAACACCTTATTCTAAACGTATTTTGTGTTACTTGATATAGATAGTTGCTGACATGCAAACACTTAATTCAGTGCTTCCATATATACTTCACTATGAGCTGCAGATGTTTGGCTTCTTCCAGGTATTCAGGCAGTAGCCATTGGATTTTTTCAACTAAACAAGCTTTGTCACAGTTATGGTATACTTAGTGAATCAAAGTTTCAGACATGCACCAAAGACTGGAATTTCTTATAAGTGCTGAGAGCGTAGGTAAATAAATTAATAAAATGGGGCCGGGCGGTGGCGCTGGAGGTAAGGTGCCTGCCTTACCGCGCTAGCCTTGGATGGACCGAGGTTCGATCCCCCGTGCCCCATATGGTCCCCCAGGCCAGGGGCGACTTCTGAGCGCATAGCCAGGAGTAACCCTTGAGTGTCACTGGGTGTGGCCCAAAAACCAAAAAAAAAAAAAAATTAATAAATTAATAAAATGTCTTTCTTTAAATGATGAAGTAAACTATGATGCTTTTATAGAAAATTAAGCTAACAGTATGTGGTTTATTATAGGCATTTTAATATTGACTTAGTTCATTACCTATTTATGCAAGTACTAAATATTCTCATTTTTTTTTGCTCTAGATGAGTTGAATACCATACTAGTTTATGCCACATCTTAGATTAAATATTTTTTAGACTCTAGTTACTTTTCGATGGCAAAGATAAAATAAACTTGAGAATCACTGAGTGTTCTTTAAATACTTCATTCTGAGTGACTACATATTATTTGAGGATTAGATTATTTTCCCTAAGAGGAAAAAATAGCTAATTAGAGCAGGGATAGTATGATAGAATGTTGGGGAATGGGGTTAGAATGCTACAAGGCCACTATTCTCTTGAAGCACATTGTGGGTGATAACGGAGGCTGCTGAGGTGTCAGTTAAAAATTGAAAGGAATTTTTCTAATTCTTTTTTTTTTGATATTTCTAATTCTTTTGCTTCATTCTACGGTGATTGTACACTCCTGATTTGAACTAGTTATCTGTATTGTTCTGTTTCTGTGTAAAATAATAGTTTCATTCTTTTAGATGACTTCTCTTATCTCTAAATATCTATTACACAAAGTCTCCTGTCTCCTTTCATTTAATTGAGATTATTTTAAGCTTAGTTTTGTATTTGTATTACTCAAACTATTGCCAATAATTTTTTGTAGTTAGCCATAGTCCTGACATGGCTAAATGAGGCATATAAAGATGCTTAGCAGCCCTAACAGCATTTGGAATGTTTTCTTTAGAATTCTGTTGTAATTCTAACAGCAATGTTGTCTCTATTCCATTTCTTCCTAATTCCCTCCTTTTCAAGAACAGTGTTTTCCTTCTGCTTACAATTATTTATATTTTACTTTGCTTTTCCCTGCCCATATAAGCAGATCTATTAATGGATGTAATGAAATATGAAGAATTTAATGACTACAGTCACTATTTTCAGTCATCATCTATAATAGAAAGGTCTATGCCCTTTCCTGATAGAAAAAATTTGATGGTGCGGGCCGGAGAGATAGCATGGAGGTAGGGTGTTTGCCTTGCATGCAGAAGGACAGTAGTTTGAATCCTGGTTTCCCATATGGTCCCCTGAGCAGTGCTGGGTGTGACCCCCCTCAAAAGAAAAAACAAACAAAAATTTATGGTGCAGTTATATTGAGAAAAAACATTAATGTCCCAGGGATTGTTCAAAGTATTGAGGACATACTTTCATTGTCATTGGGAAATTTACTTACCAAGTCACTACAGAAGAAAATCAAGTTGCAAACATTTTTAGTCCTATATAATTCAGTGCAAGTCCTGGGAATTTGTGATTTCCACCAAGGACATCTATAAGTTAAAGTGAATTCCCAAAATTGAGATCCTTTTACTTTATCCTATATTAAATTTCCCTAACCTTTTAGCTGTATAAAATAGCCATAATAATAGCATATGGAAAAAGGAAAAATTGTAAACATTAAATAAATATTAGTGCATGGGAACTTAAACTAAAATTATTTACCACAGAGATATTCTGTATTTCGGGTTTGGGTGTGACAGAGGAATGAACCTCTCCTTGTGGCACTTAGATCTTAGGCTCTTTGCTTAGAAATCACCTCTGACAGTGCTCAGGAGACCATGTGATGCTGGTGATCAAATCTTACACTGCTATACTTCCTGGTCCTGAAAATAGGATATTTTTGGAGGGTACTATGTTAAATATAGATACACAGTACATTTTTCCTATTAGGTATTTTGGGGGGAAGGTTAATTTTTGAGAAGGATGTTTGAACCACAGTGGTGTTGGATGCTCAGGGATACACCTGTCATTCATGCTTTGTCTGTGATTAGACCCAGACTTTATGCATGCAGAGCATGCACTCAATCCATTGAGCTTTTTCTCTAAACCCTGTATTCTATGGTCTTAACTTTATCTCTATTTTGATTTAATTTCATTGACCTAAGCTATTTTGATTCAGTGTTTTCCAGAACTTTACTTTTTAAAAAATGGTGTTCAGGGGCCCGGGAGATAGCATGGAGGTAAGGCGTTTGCCTTTCATGCAAAAGGTCATAGGTTCGAATCCCGGTGCCCCACATGGTCCCCCGTGCCTGCCAGGAGCAATTTCTGAGCATGGAGCCAGGAGTAACCCCTGAGCACTGCTGGGTGTGACCCAAAAACCAAAAAAAAAAAAAAAAAGATTAAAAAATGGTGTTCAGTAGCATTAAATGCCTATCCTATTGCTGCTTAAATAGTTGAGTTAAAAAAAGGATGCTGCTTCTTTTTCATTTATAATGATAATGTAAGCTGATAACTATAAATGAAAGTTACTTTATATAAGAAAATGGCTTTTCTAAATGATTATGGTTTTAGCTGTGGTCTTTTTATTCTAGGGAAAGGAGGCATGCTTCACCTGGCAATACTCAGGTGATACTCCAGGCTCGGCTCTACACTCAGGATATCACTTCTGCAGTGCTCAGGTGACCATATGGGATGCTGGGGATTGAATCCAGGTTGTTGGCAAAGGCCCTTTCTGCCTTTTGTACTAATATGTTGACCTCAGTTGGTGTTTTTGTTAAAATCCTGCTGATGCTTTTCAGATGTGTATGATTTCTCTTGGAGCAATGATTTGCACCGAGTCGTGTATTTACAATCTAAGGTTGTAAATACTTAATTGACAAAGTACACAATGATTGCTAACAAGTTACTATAATGGCCTGTGCTTTTGAAAAAGTTGGGGTGTTGATGCTTGTTATCTGGGTTTGGGGGGGTTTTAAAAAAATAAATGAAATTTAATAATGTTTTCTATTCAATTACAGGAGTCAGAAATACCATCAGAGGAAGGATACTGTGACTTTAATAGTAAGCCAAATGAGAACTCTTACTGCTATCAACTTCTTCGACAACTAAATGAACAGCGAAAGAAAGGCATTCTTTGTGATGTCAGCATCGTGGTGAGCGGAAAAGTCTTTAAAGCTCACAAGAACATCTTGGTTGCAGGCAGCCGTTTCTTTAAGACTTTATATTGCTTTTCAAACAAAGAAAGCCCGAACCAAAACAATACTACCCATTTAGATATTGCTGCAGTTCAAGGTTTCTCAGTCATCTTGGACTTCTTATATTCTGGTAACCTGGTGCTCACAAGCCAAAATGCCATCGAAGTGATGACAGTGGCCAGCTACCTTCAAATGAGTGAAGTTGTTCAGACTTGCCGAAATTTCATTAAAGATGCCTTAAATATAAGCATTAAATCAGAAGCTCCAGAGTCTGTAGTTGTGGACTATAATAACAGAAAGCCAGTTAACAGAGATGGTCTGCCTTCATCACGGGATCAAAAAATCGCCACTTTTTGGGCAACAAGAAATCTTACCAATTTGGCAAGTAATATAAAAATCGAAAATGATGGTTGTAATATCGACGAGGGCCAAATAGAAAACTACCAAATGAATGACAGTAATTGGGTCCAGGATGGTTCTTCTGAATTGGCTGAAAATGAATCTGAAAGTCAAACAAAAGTTTTTGTTTGGAATAATATGGGATCCCAGGTAATTCAAGAAACTGGCAAAACAAGGAGGAAAAACCAAACTACAAAGAGATTTGTTTATAATATACCACCTAATAGTGAAGCAACTTTAGAAGATTGCATAATGATGCAACCACCCATTGCTTATCCAGAGGAAGATTTATCGTTCATCAAAGAGGAACCAGGTAAATTGTGTGTGTGTGTGTGTGTGTGTGTGTGTGTGTGTGTGTGTGTTTTTCCTAAGTATTTTTCAACCTAATTCTAGTTAATATAAGATAACATATCTAGTTCATAGAAATTAACAAAATATTTCTGAGTTTTCAGTCTAATTCTAGTGACTATAAAATTGAAGTAAAGCATCTCATTGTACGAGTAAGCATATTAAATTTGAGTAATAAGAAAATGGGAAGCAATTGGAATGAACAAATTGTATCATAGTTCATTGACTAGACACGTGCAGGTAGCTTTCTGAAAGGATGTGTTAATCTGTCCTTTTTATATAAATGCATATGTATATACAGACATTCTATGTGTGTAATGTGGCATATGGACTCCATTGATTTTCCTAATTTTTTGTCTGCTCACTTTATATTAGAATATAGTATAATACAGAATTTATTCCTTACTTTACAACTTTCTTGAGACCTAGTTAATCTTACACTCAGTGATCTGGTTTATATATGTTTTTTGTTTGTTCGTTTGTTTTTTTGAGGGAAGGACACCCTGTGGAGCTCAGGTGTTATTTCTGACTCTAGGCTCAGGAATCACTCCTGGCAGGCTCAGGACCAAATGGGATGCCTGGGATCGAACTCGGGTCAGCTGCAGTGCAAAGCAAGCACCCTCCTGCTATGCTAATGCTACAGCCCTGTTTTTGTTTTTGTTTTTTATTTGTTTTTTTTTATTTAAACATTAATATATATGAGTAGCGTTGGGTTATACCTGATAAGTGTTCAGGTTACCAAAAAGTGTCCCCTCCCACATGCAAAAATGAGCTTCAGCTTGATGAAATCACTCCAGCACTAAACATAATGTTTTATGGGATTTGGAGTTATTCTTACCACAGATTTTAAAAGAAAGTGTGTCCTGTAATTCTTTTGTTTCTCACCTTTCTCTTCTCTTAAATGTATACCCCAATCATGGTATATCACATTTGTGGTTTGGATATTTTTTTTTGGGGGGTGGTCACACCTGGTAGTGCTCAGGGGTTACTCCTGGCTCTACACTCCGAAATCCTCCTGGCAGGCTCGGGGACCGTATGGGATGCCAGGATTCGAACCCCTATCCTTCTGCATGCAAGGCAAATGCCCTACCTCCATCCTATCTCTCTGGCCCCGGTTTGGATTTCTTTAAATAGGGTAGTAAAACTTTGAAAACCTTAAATAGATTTGAAACTTTGCTTTTAATTTGTGCCAAATTTAATTTTTTGAAGAGGCATCCTACTTAGAGGTTTTCCTCTGAAAACTCCACACTTAATGCTGTCATATAATTTGGAGGAAGCAACCAGTGTTGCTCAGCAGCTGTTTCTGATAATGGGAAGAACATGGGCATATGGTATGGGGGATCAAATCTTGACCTCCATTATGTGCAACATGTACAGAAGAAGCCCATTGTACTATCTTGGCTACCTCATGTTTTACCCGTCTTGGTGCTGTGGGTCCAACACTGGACCTCAAATGCAAGGCAAATGCTGCCATACTGAACATCATCTCCCATATATATTTTTTTAAATTTTACTTTTTAGTTACACCAAGCTGTGCTTATGGCTCATTCCTGGTTGTGCTTAGAGGGGATCCATATGTGGTATAGGAATTCAAACCTGAGTGGCAAAACATCTTAATTGGAGTACTTTTTGTTTTGTTTTGTTTTGGGGCCACACCTGGCAGTGCTTAGGGGTTACTCCTGGCTCTATGCTCAGAAATCGCTCCTGACAGGCTCGGGGGACCATATGGGATGCCGGGATTCGAACCGATGACCTTTTGCATGAAAGGCAAACGCCTTACCTCCATGCTATTATCTCCAGCCCCAATTGAAGTACTCTTAAAGGATTTTTAGGCTTGTTTTGCATTCAGTCTGGTACTTGATTTGGTACTTGATTTCAATGTCTTAAGATACATGATGGTGGCAATTTAAAGATATTAAATGAGATAATTTTGGGTTCCTAAAGGGCAAAATGCCATAGTAATTCTGTGAAATGTATTGGGGATTGAGTTTAGTTTTTGGTGCAGGAGTTTTACAAAAATAAGGACCAGAAGAGGGGAGAGTACAGGAGTTGAGGCACTTGCTAACCAGTCCTTTCTGGAGCATAGAGTCGGGAAGTAAGCCCCAGCACAGGCAAGTGTAACAAAAGTTTAAAAAAATTGAAAAGGGGTAAGAATTAGCTTGCATGAATAGTTTAGTATTGCTCTTTACCTTTATGCTACTCAAATCTTCTCCAATAAAATCCCCAAAGCAATTTCATTTGTTTTGTTTTGCTTGGGTCACGAAGGCCCAGCAGTGCTGGGAGTTACTCCTGCTCTACGCTCAGAAATCCTCCTGGCGGGCTCAGGGGACCATATAGGATGCAGGGATTCGAACCACCATCCTTATGCATGCAAGGCAAATAAATGCTCTACCTCCATGATATCTCTCCGGCCCCTTGACCTGTTTTTTTAATTTTTATTGATTAGTCTGGGGGTCACATCCAGCAGTGCCACTCCTGGCTCTGTACTCAGACATTGCCCCTGGCAGCCTGGAGGACCATATGCGATGCCAGGATTCACGTGGTCCCTCCCACATGCAAGGCAGATGCCCTATTGCTGTGCTATCTTTCGGTCCCCATTGACCTATTTTTGACACAGAAGCATAAAGCAATTCTGAAAAGTTAGAGCTATGTTGTCTTCTGCTACATGCACTAATCAATTAAGAATATAATGGGAACCCTGTGGAGTAATGTTTCTGCAAGCCTCCTCCCCCCAGTAATTATACACATAATGTAGGGAATGCTTAGAATTGGGTGGTGGTTGATGGCAGAATTATTAAACAGGCTGTAGTGTTAGCACAGCCGGTAGGGCGTTTGTCTTGCATGGTGTCGACCTGGTTATATCCCTGCATCCCATATAGTTCGCTGAGCCTGGTGATCTCTGAACACAGAGCCTGGTGAAAACCCTAAGCACCTGGGTGTGGCCCCCAAACCAATACAAAAATACTATTAAGAAACCAACACATTCTTTTGTTAGTTTTTTCGTTGTTTTGGGGTCACTTGGTGTTACTCAAAGGACACTCATGGAATATGTCCCAGTAAGCTTTATTGTCAACCCTTAATATTGAGTTGTAGATCTTGTTGCTATTTTGTTTGTTTTTTGAACTACACTGGATGGTGTTCATATGTTCTTGTCTCTGTGATCAGGGTGTCCTAGGGCAACATATGAGATGCTGAGGAACAGACTTGGATCTGCCATGCAAGGCAAATGTCCTTCCCACTATACTGGACCTTGTTGCTATGTTTAGATTTTATATACCCTAAGTGGGTGCTCTAGTCTCATACCCTGGAACAGTGTAATTGCCTCTGTATCTATCAGGCTTCAGTTAAGCTCTTTGCCTTTATAGGCTAGTGTTTAAAACCACTCAATTGGGGGCCCAGGAGATAGCATGGAGGTAAGGCGTTTGCCTTTCATGCAAAAGGTCATCGGTTCGAATCCCGGTGCCCCATATGGTCCCCCGTGCCTGCCAGGAGCAATTTCTGAGCATGGAGCCAGGAGTAAGCCCTGAGCAATGCCGGGTGTGATCCAAAAACCAAAAAAAAAAAAAAACCAAAACCACTCAATTGA
>PVKC010027855.1:0-15622 GCA_004027635.1 Crocidura indochinensis
GAACCATGGTCCACAGGCAAGGCAGGCACCTTACCTGCAGCGCCACCGCCCGGCCCCCCTATTACTTTCATATGTATATGACATACTTTATTTTGGTCATTTAATTATGACCTGAATGCTATACATTAGGATTTTCAACTTTATCACCAAGCAGGTACTATGACTGTCCTTATTTTACAGGCAAGAAAACTAGAAAAGCTCAGAGAAGCTTTACTGACTACCCAATCACACAGATCAAGTCTGTTAGAAATAGTTTTCAATGCCATGTTTCCTGAGATCATCCTCCAGAACATATTTCCTTGAACTGAATAAAGGAAGAAAGAGATGGAAAGAATATTGTGCAAAATCATTAGAAAGAAGTTGTCTAGATTAACTGGCCATGAACGTACATACCTTAGTGAGTCATAACAGAAAAAATAGAAATATATCCATCACTGATGAACCTCTAAATAAATGATTGTGTCTGATGGAATGTAGTGAAAGGAATTAAATATTGATAAACATGTCCGCAGGTTCCTCAAATGCAATATACAAAGTAAAAGAAGACAGAGTATGCAAAGTCATGTGTGACTCCACTAACAGGAGGTAGGCAAAACTCCTGGCTCTACAACACACCAGCTGTGTTCACATGTAGTGGTGGAAGCCCACTGTGTCTTTGGATCATTGTATGTAAACTTCTCTGTATAAATATCTCAACTGTCATGTGACTAATTCATTGGGTAGCAATGACTCCAAGAGCACACTTGTTGGGTGGTGAAAAAAATCTCACGCTTCTGCTGTTGTGGATACTAAAAAATATTGATCAGTAAGGTATCTTCCTTCCCCATGCACACACAGTCATCTGAAATGCTCGCAACAACACTTTGCTCTATGACCAAGAGCAAGTTATTCCTTCAGAGTCACCTTTGCTGTGAAATGGGAATAAGCTGGAAATTACCTTGAGGTGATAAATGGAGGAAGTGAAATGATTCATTAAAATATCTAGCACAGTGCTCAGTGTTGCTAACAGTCATATCCACAAGTGAATTTTTTCTAATCCATTATTATTATTCTGGCAACTCGTATTAGCTGACCTAGAAATCGAAGAAAGTTGATGAGTATCTCCGTTCTCCCAAAACGTAGAATCAGTCTTAACATGACCATCATCTGTATCTACAAATAGATATAAGCTTTTGTATTCTAAACCATGGCCTCCTCCTGTCTCCATCTCAAGATACACATTTCTCCTGAACAGGTTCAGTATTTTATTTTTCATTCTATCCCCTATGCTTCACAAGGTGCCTGCCTAGCAAAGACTCAAACCTCCAGTTATATTTGGTTCAGGCTAATTTGCATCCCAGCATCTCAGGAATTTCAGCCGTTAGTTATTCAGTCTACTTCCATGTCAACCAGCGATTACAACTTATAAGGCAGAAGAGACCCTGAGAAAACTGGGACTTGCCTGACAGCTCCCATATTTGGTTTTGTAGGATTCGTCACATTGCCATTTTCTCTCTCTTTTCTAATTCCGTAGGATGTAGGAAGCTGGGTTCTCATACTGAGCCTCCTACTTAGATGGTCTTAGGCAAATCCAGATCCAACTTTAGTTCTTTGTTTCCAAAGCCTTGAATTTCTACTTTAATTATAGCATCCAGTT
Source organism: Crocidura indochinensis (assembly GCA_004027635.1). Taxonomy (NCBI): domain Eukaryota; kingdom Metazoa; phylum Chordata; class Mammalia; order Eulipotyphla; family Soricidae; genus Crocidura; species Crocidura indochinensis. The sequence continues at coordinate 1,637 of PVKC010027855.1, forward strand.
GTCATTTTCTCTAAAATCATAGACCTTGAATGTCCTATCAGTAGTCCTAACGAGGATCAGATCAGTTCCACTTAAGAACCATTGTCAGGGCCAGAACAATAGTACAAGGGGTAGAGTGCTTGCCTTGCGTGAGGCTGAGGAGGCTGAGGTTGGATTTAATTCCCAGATCTTCACACTCTCCCTTTTACCCCTCCAAGAATGACTCCTGAGCACAAGTAAACCATGAGCATCACTAAATGAGGCCCCAAAACAAAGCACAAAAAAAAAACAACAACAAAAACTACAAGATCACAGAGATTTTCTTTATCGTCTCACTAAGATCCTCTTCATTTGTTTGTCCGTTACGTCTTGGGAGAGTTTTCTAAAGCAATCAAACCACTTTCCATTTACTTAATGGAAATGCAGTACTTTCCTATCAGTCTACAATATCTCTACAGTTGCTCTGCCTTTAAAGTCTTTTCCCCCAATTTTGGGGTCCAGGCAATTTCTTCTACAGACATCTGCTGAAATATCCCTTCAAAGCACTTGCTATTTCCACCTAATATCAACTCCCTGTTATCACCTACTATAGCATTAAATCAATTCTCCTTTGTCTTAGAATGCCAACAATTGTCACAGACCCCAATAATAAAGTGTCCCCGCTACACCCAAATCAGTGCCAGAAGGGTCAAGGCATTCACAATAATGTCAATAATGGAAACAAATATCAGACAGAAGTTACATATAAATCTTCTCACTTCCAGGACTTGGGCTTCTATTAGATTAAATATAAGGGCCATTTGCCAAAACTCTATAAGAGAAGTTTAGATTCAAATCATGCAACATAAAAAACATACATAAATACCAATGTGCATGTCCCTAGAATGATTTTTCATCATCACCACTATGTGATAACAATAATACAATGAATAACCAAGAATTACTGAACAATTTCTCTGTGTAATGAATTATGCATTTTTTAAATTATTTCATTCAATGCTTGTGACCTTCTTCTGAGGTTGAAATTACTGTTTCCAATTTACAGATGAAGAAAGTAAGGCTCAAAGAAGCTCAGTAATTTAGCCAAGCTTCCTCTAGGAGAAAGGGAAAAATTCAACTCTTGGCAGCTGTTAATTTTATGTGCCAACTTGATTAGATCACCAGGTTAAACATTATTCTGGTGAGTCTGTGAGGGCATTCCTGGATGCGATGAACATTTTAATTAGGAGTAAAGCATTTTACAAGAAGACCTCTTAGTTATCAGCTGAAGACCTGAATTGAGCAAGGTGGGCTTTTCAGGCTCTTAAACAATTGTGTTGGTCATATCGTCGTCTTGCCCCGAGTTTGGACAAGCAATACCAACTCTGCTTGTTCATTGGCTCTGAACTCAAACTAAAGTCACAGCACTGGTGAGACTGGGTGTCCAGCTCATTGTTTCAAACTGCATATCTTGGAACTTGTCATTTGTTCCAATTCCTAAACTCTATGTCAATTCCTTCAAAGAAGTCTCACTAATGGACCTATACACATAGATATAGAGATATGTCTTATTGACTCTGTTTCTCTGGAGAACCCTGAGTAACATGAGTAGCCTATGCATGATCCCTAATATGTCACCATTCTCAGCATTAAGTATAAATAGAAATTTATTTTACTTATGGTGGAGAAAATACATTAGTAAAGAGCCAAGAGTCCACTAAAAACAGTTCATTAGATATAATTGTATTTATGTGTGTTATTGTTTTTTTTTTGGACAAGGTTTACTCCTGGCTCTGCACTCTGGATTCCACTGCTGGTGGGACTAGGCTGCCATAAGGAGTAACAGGGATCATACTTGGGTCACTTACATGAAAGACAATCATCTATCTCTCTGACCCCAAGATCAAATTGTTTTGTTTTCTTCTAACAGTTTATATTTTTAGAATGTCATACTACAGAAGGGATTGGGGAGATTCCCATTTGCTTGGATGACATTGTAGCTGTCACATACACTATGAGGATGACCTTGGACAAGTTATCTGACCACTCAAAGGAAGTGGTTAAATGGATTTCTTATACCTATGTGTCTCAGAGTGCTATGAGGTATAAATGAGATCAGATGTTAGCTATTTTTAATTCCAGTCATTTGAAAAACCACCCAAAAAGTTAGAAAGCAAGGGGAACGGCAACTGACTTCAGGAATAATGTACCATGCAAAGCAGATACTAATTCTGTTTAATCTGATTCTTGTCCAGTCATCTTAACTGAAGGCTAAAAATGATTCTTGAGTAATAAAGGGAATTATAATACACAGTTGTGGAAGCTCAGAGAGCAATTTCAGCACAGAAGCAAGTGATTATGCATTGCAACAAATTAAAAACTCAAAGGGGAGGGGGAAGAGGAAGGAAACGAAAGACCACTCAAATCCCCCAAGAAACACTATTTAATAAAGCAAACTCTATGTTCCATAGAATTCCAATCAAGGAACATTTTGGCCACATGGAAGCAATTAGAGACATCTATGATTTAATGAAAATGCAAAAGCCAAGAACAAACAAAACAACTGTGTAACAAGAGGCCATTTCTCATATCCCTACCACAGAACTCAGAACATAGAATGGCTGAAAAGCTTGTACTCCTGACACACAGCTAATATCAGCACAAGAGATGGTCCCCCTAAGTGAGGTCTGCCTTACCATTTGTAAGAGCACAAAGAAAGTGTGCTTTAAACAAAGCAAAGAGCAGGCATATATCTCATTAAGTGAGGACAGCCTCCAAGGGTGGCATTAGGCTAGTCATCCCTGGGGAGAAAATACAAGTTCTGTCTTCCCCTTCGCTGACCTTCGTGAAATTCAAGCCCAGTTCTTTATGCAGTCTTGTAGTTCCACTTTGCCAGCTATAAACATCAAATATGCTGTGATTTGGAGCAACTTGCCCTCTCCCTAAACAACAATTTTAGCCCCTTATGAACTAAACCATTTCCTACAGAGGAAGGAGGAGACCAATTTGTCACTGATATCACCCTCTGCCCTTAGGACCCACACTCCTGTCACCTGATCTCTGTTCTTCAAACATCTCCCATTAATTGCTCTATCCTGGATTTGGCACATGCTGTTTCCCCATCTGTAAAGCTGGGCCTCCTCTATCTTGGCAGATTGGAACCCCATTTACTATTTAGATCTCCACTCAAATATTACCTCTCAGAGAGAGAACTACCAAGTCCTGGTCCTACCACTAAATATGAAAACTCAAGTTACTTTATGAAAGATCACACTGGATTTACTTCTGAAAACCTATCCTGACCTAAAGCTAATATTACTACTAATATATATGTGTCTGTTTCCCGGTTTATTTCAAATACTTCCCTAATCCAGCTTCCATGCATACTTCTTACCCAGTCATACTCACTAAAGAATCATAATGACCCTACAGCTATGATCATTCTCAAGGTAATAAGTATATGGTTTCCCCCATTATCCCAAAGTAGAGTATTTCTATGACACCCTCTGGAAAACAACATGGTGTAAAGAAGTAATTACCATTAAGTTACATGGAAATTTTTCTGAAACTGCCCATAAATGTCTCCCCCAAAGTAGACTACATCATTCCAAATCACACATAAAAACCTATAATCATACTCACCTATAGCAAGGGCAAGCATGCTGCAATAAATTCACAATCTATATATAATATATAAAATATATTAATATATTATAACTAATAAATATTATATAATGATATAATATATAATGTTATATATAGATATAGTATAGTATAGTATAGTATAGTATAGTATAGTATAGTATAGTATAGTATAGTATAGTATAGTATAGTATAGTATATTCTTTGGGGGGAATTGGGTCACACCCAGCAGCGCTCAGGGGGTTGGTTCCTCCTGGCTCTATGCTCAGAATTGCTCCTGGCAGGCTCAGGGGACCATATGGATGCCAGGATTCTAACACCCTCTGCATGCAAGGCAAACGCCTTACCTCCATGCTATCTCTCGGGCCCCTATATTATATACTAATGTATATTATATGTATAATAGCTTCTGGACAAAGAACTTAGGTGGCGCCACCCTCAAAGTTTGTGTGCAACTTACTACTCTCTATAACTGCTGCTGCAAAACAAACAGAATATTATTTTTATTTCACACATTTGGTTGTAATAATGGAACTCTTTGGAATTCTTGACGGTGGTGAAAATATGTGCAGATGTAGTTTTCTGTAAAAGCAAAGTACAGTAACTTGAACTTTTAAAAAATATGAGACACTTGCATTAAGTCCTATGAAAAAAGAAATATTAAGCTTTTTATGGTACTTGCTCTCCTAACTGTGTGTCTCACTTTTACCACATTCTCCAGCATTAATAGATAGGTGCTCACAATAGAATGAATATGTAAAACAGAGGACTGATTAGGTTGTCTAGGTCTTTGGAAATTCTGTTTAAGTCAAGCAGCATCTTCATTTTTTTTTCACTCATTCTTTTGGCATTTTTTGAGTTAGTTAAGTAGGACTCAGATGACGAGGCTACAATAGTAGATTAAGTGTGCCCTTTGTCCCAAAAAGTCAGCACTAGAAGTGAACAGGAGAAGGAAGCAGCCCACTTCAATAGAATGGGAGATGAAGAACAGGCACACAGTTGTTAGTAATGTTACCTGGCCCAGGATGTGGAATGTCAAAAGTCCTCATTATTAAGGAGGTAAGGGCTCTTGTGGCTGCTTTAACACATTGCCATAAAACATGGTAAAAAAAAAAAAAAACAGCAATAAAGATTCTCTTATTGCTCTAAAATCTGGAAGTCTGTGCTCAAGCAGTCAGCAGAGTTGGTTTATTTTGAGGACTGATTTGTGCATCACCTACCAACTCTGTTTCCAATCATGGTTTCTGGTAATCCGTGGCATTCTTTGGTATATGGTTGCATCACCATGATAACTACCACCATCATCACTTTCTCTGCATACATCTGTCTTGTGTGTCCTTTCAAAAGGACTCTAAACAATAAATTTAAGATAACTCTAATCCAGCATAAGCTTATCTTATCTAATAACATCTGCAAAGATTCTATTTAAAAATATGATCACATTCCAAGGTTCAAGGTTTAGGGGAGTAAAATATCGTAAAAATAAGCTTATTTGTCATGTTTGTCTTTGATTCTGGAAATGTATTTTTCCCATGAGTACTGGTAGTCTGATAGATTTAGTGTGACAGAATTTTACTCATCGTTGAACTTATGGGTTTGACGAAGTGAGGGGTCTGACCCACATTTTCTTTCTACCTGATCTAGTCGATATACCAGAAAGAAAGATGTGCAAAGTAGGTCAGTGCCTTGACTTTGTTCTCTGACTTCATACTCTGGTCTGGGTTCCATCAAATCAGTGAACACCCTTCCGAGAGCTTCCAATTAAAGAGTCTGTTAGATGACTCATTCTGAAGCATTCAGGGTTGTTAACAGAACCATACAAATTGAAGAATTTTGAGAAACCCTAAAAACCCTAACCTTGTTCCTTGCTGCCCTATATTTGGGCCCCAGAATTTTGTTTCCTTATCCTTATATCCATTTCCCCAGGTTTCCTTCTAGCTCATTGGATAGTATTTATCAGTGGCGAAAGCAAAGGTTCTTAAAACCCAAGAAAAGATCTAGAGTTTTTAAGAGACCTAACTGATTCTGCAGTTACTACTGGGCAGTCTTGAGCCTAAGATGGCCAGGATAATCCCTACATGGAATTCAGAATAAAAATGACAAATCTTGAAATTAAAAATGTCCTGAGCCCAAGACTAAGCATTTCTCTCCATTTTATCAAATACAGAGGTAGCCATATTTTCATCAATAATTGCATTTTTTACAAATGGAATATTCTAGCACTTTTTGAGAAGGAAATGAAAGATAATGTCAAATTTAATTTCTACTAGTAGTTTTATGGGAGGGTAAGAATGGAATAAGTCTTGCCAGGTGTGCATCCCCCAAACAAACAAATAAACAAACAAGCAAAAAAGAATAGAAGGATTCTTAGATATGATTTAGAATAAACATCCAATTGCTGCCATAACTTCTTGGTCATCCTTGGTCATTGTGTGAAATCAACTCAATTAAAGGTAGTAAGAGCACTGTAAATGGAAAAGAAAAAACCAATTTGACTCTTCATCTGTTTTCTTTGACTACTAAGCATTTGGGTTCATTCACTAATAAGAGGTCCTAAGAATGTTAACCCCTGTCTAAGCAATGACCTTGAAATGTTTGGACAACATAGTCTTAACACTTCAGAACTTTAACTTCTATTAAATCATCCTTGGGTCATTTCGTTCTCATCATCCATAGCACTGGGGCTAAATTCAAAGAAGCATTTAACTTGCCACGCAGATCTCTTCTCACATAGATATCTAAGGGTTAGTGGAAAAGACAAGCAGATCCACCCAGGCCATCTGTGCTTAGAAAGTGCGTTCAGATTTCCATAAAGCCATAAAAGGTTTTGGATGACACATTTGCTTCAAAATACACAGATTCTTCTGAGAGCGATTTCAAGAACATCAGGCATCCTGCGGTGTGCTTAGGGAGGGAAAGCAAATTGCATAACCATCTCTCATCTAAGCAGCGGTGAGAAGCCTGCCAGCAGAGGCACAAGTTCAAATCCCCAGGCCTCCTAAGTCAAGTTCAGCAAAGAGAATCCTTCTAGCTCACTACCCCCCACAGCGAGATTGTCATGCTAACACATTCTTTCCTTCATTTTGTTCTTTTACTGCAAAGGGACACAATAAAGAAAATAAATTCTTTGTAGCTTTGTGAAAACTCGGCATTTATCCTGCAATTACCCTCCTCTGAGTTAGAGGGAGACAATTGCGATTGGGGCTGGGAGTCACATTTTTAGGTCTAATTTTAGACCTGTATTAACCTGTAGAAATGAATTAGATCAAGTCCATTTTTGACATCTAAGAACCTTGAAATAAGGGCAGCCTAAGGGCTGAACTTATTGTGAGCAACTGGCTAAGACTGCCGGGTCCCAATCTACTGATCTTTGGAAGACAATAATAATATCCATCATTAAGGAGTTGGAATAAATTTATCCAGAAATTTTTTCACTTCAAATACCCCCTAAATGTGTTCATTTCAACTATACATTCCAAAGTCACAAAATTATCAAGTCTCTTGGGACACATGCATGTGTGCGTGTGTGTTTGTGTGTATGTGTGTTTATTGGCCTTTTGTCCCTGAGTTTCAAGAAGGAATCTCATATTTTAGTGTCACGAGGTCGATGTGTGCTAGAAAAGCCTATCTTTTTATACCACAGAGGTCAAGTGTGAGACTCCATCCAGAGAATGAGCTTCTATGCAGTTCACATTGACTTGTGGTTTTCTTGTAAGCAATTGGGGAGTGAAAGCCTGAAAAACAGTCTCCAAAGAGTTAAGTTATCACCCACAACCTTTCTCAGAACCCAAATGCCAGGAACAAGAACATGTTTGTAAGGGTACTGCACATCTCTACCAGTCTTAAATCACAATAATTTTTCTTCCTCCCTCACTCAGTATCTGCAACCTCCAGTTCTCCTGGCACAAAGAGAGAGATGCCACTATGTCCATTGTGCCTGCGAGTGAAATATCTATCAGGGCTCACTGGGGAACCCACTGAAAATTAAAGAAAAACAAACCAATGATCTGAGCTTAGGGATGCTGATCTCTGCATAGGCCTATTTTCTTGGCTACTCTGGTGACCAGGTAAAAGCACAGAGAAAGGAAGTGATATATCTTTAGGAGGGAGCTGGCTAGCAACCAGCTCAACAAACCAGGGCCCTAGTCCTACTTGAACTCTGGTCAGCTACAAAGAGAGTCCTGTGTTTCTCTACCTAGGAATAAAAGAAATAAATAGAATAAATCCACAACAACCTCAGAGAAGTTGGATAGGAGCAAACACATCTTTATCACAGCCCAATCCTAGGCTGTCCGTGTCATTCACTTTAACAATGAAACACAAAGTTCAAAATCATTTTGTTTTTCATTTCTTTGTGTATTTTGTATTTTAATTTTATTAAAGCCATTGTGATTTACAAAGTCCTTCATTATTGGGTTTCAGACATACAATGAATCAGGATCAGAGGTGCCAGTGTCCACTACCTTCCATCTATGTTCCCTAAGTGCATCCCATATCACCACCACCCCATAACCTTCCAGACTGTCAGCATGAAAGGACCATGTTAAGTATAGATTGTTAACGTTTGAGTCTCCTGGTTCCATTGTAATTGCCTTTGACTTAGATATTTAGTTCTGTTCTTTCTTAATACCACCAATGCACCTGGGTTCCATCCTTTCATATTTGTGTTTCCCCTCTTCCACTAAGTTTCTTTCCTTCTCCTTGCTATACCCTAAGGCCCCAAATCATTTTATAGCATCTCTCTGTCTCCAAGGACCTTCCATGAGAAAATGTTACAGAAAGAAGATTATTACTAGCAAGCAGGCAGGTAATCCTAAGGAGCCCTGTTCTTGAGGCCGAGGCTCATGAAAATGATGATTGGAAACGTGCTTTTTGCCAGCCCTGTCACATTGAACCGAATCAATACTGTTAATACCATACTACGTCCGTTGCAAAGAGATTAACAATGAAAACAAGGAGGTAACGATTACTACTGATACTTGTGCTAAGCAATGACTCAAAATCCATCTGTGCTCTGTGTCCTTTCACCCTGTCACCAAAACTTTGAGACAAATACTCTTTTCCTATCTTATAGAGGAAGACTAAGAGGCTCTTAAAAATGGACAGCATACCAAAGATGAATTTTTAGAGCTCTAGCTTCAACTCTAATTGTCTCTATGCCTTAGATCTGAGTATTTAGGCCTGTATGATTATGAGGTTATGAACTAAACGAGGTAACATTTCCAAGAATATGTGATTAATGGATCAAGTGACACATTATTGATTGAGTTGCATATTAAGACCTTGAGGACAATAACCAGACTTCAGAGGGAGATAAAATCACCATCGTTTGTCAGCATCTCAACAGCAGACCTGAGGATCCCCATCAACAACACAAGATTGTCTTCCTTCTTCTTGTGAGAAAAAGCATGGAACCCACCCATTGCTTCATAAGTGAAGGGACAAAAGCCAGTGTGAATTAAAAAATACTCTGTCTTCTGACTTGCACACCAGCTCCTTTCAATCACTGGCAAGTTCATGAACAAAACCACCTACTCAGAATTAAATTCAAACCTCTCACCTTGCCATTCAGGGCTCTCTGATGTCTAGTTCCCATCTCCCATGGTAAGCCTCCCCAACTTTATTAAATATTCCATGTGCTTCTGTGTCTGTTGTTCATTCTTCCAAAAATAATTACAGCGAAGACCATCCATAAAGCAACTTTTAAATTAATGTGTTGATAATCTGGATCCTTAGGTACTGAACGCGTATCCCTTTTATCTGAAGCCCTCAAATTATCTCTTGTGTCAAACACATTTATGCACTGTGTCAAATTTTCTATAGCCAACCACACTGAGATCTGAATGCTTACATCAAATTCACAAGTTGAAATAGAATGACATTATTAGGAGGTAGGACCTGTAAGAGGTGATGAGTTATAGAGAAAATATCCATAAATAGACTTAATGCCTTTATAAAAGACCATATAAAAGGCCATAATTTCATTTTTTTCTCCCCACATATGAGTTTCTAGCAAGGAAAGAAAACTCTGAAAGTGGGATAGAACAATTATAGAACTCAAGGGTTCTGTAACTTGATCACATCTCAAGCACATTGATATCCTTGATTTTGTACTTTAGACATTCATCCATGTGAGGATTCATTTATTAAACCACCACGGGTATAGTAATTGATTATTACAGCACAAGAGGACTAATATAATGGTTTTACTCTATAATTGAGGAGAGGAAGTTATTTTCAGTAGTTAATAATGTGAATGGGAATGTGCTTATGATAGACAAATAAATGATAGAAGCATAACATAAATTTTTACATAGCATAGATAGGTATGGTTAATGACTCAATTTTATTAAAAATATATTTGATTATTTTACTGAAATCCTAGGAGAAATTCTCTAGGTCGTTCTAGTAATTATATGTAATCTTGAGGCTGGAGAGATAGCACAGTGGTAGAGCATTTGCCTTGCAAGTGGCTGGCCCAGGAACAAAGGTGGTTCGAATCCCAATATCCCATATTGTCACCTGTGCCTGCCAGGAGTGATTTTTGAGCAGAGAGTCAGGAGTAACCCCTGAGCTCTGCCAGATGTGGCCCAAAAAACAAACAAAAAATCCCATATGAAACATCAAGGTATGTATATGGACATAATAAACGTGACTCCATCCATAAGTTCTAAAGACCCTAGGCCATAATTCCCTGAGTGCTTAGGAAGACCAGGGATTGGAGAAGATGTACAAATCAACTGCAGTCTTTTTCTGGTAACTTCTTGAGCCCCAGTTCTACTATAACCCACTCTAGAATGACAGAGGTTGGGCCAACTGTGGAGAAAAGCACTCATGACCTAATGGGGCACTCAAAGGCTTTGAGATGAAAACAGGGCATTCCATAAGGCAAGTGCCAGTCCTGGATCCATGCAAAATGCTCACACATTGCCTACACAGGCTTCAAAGGCAAGACAGCCCTGATCAGGTCAGGGTGGGAAAAAATGTTTTCAAATTATCCTGTGTGCTAGTCTAGCATGAGACATGAGCCCTGAGAAATGTATGTTGGATAAACTGGGCAGTGAGGGGAACATACTTTAGACTGTCTTGCAGACTCAGGCAAATCTATGCCCTCCACACTCACATCAGATGAGAAAATAACCCAGTTCTTTATTTTCTCAAGAAATCCACACGTCAGGATCTTTCCTGGAATTACATGAGGTATTTCTGCTTATCCAGAAAGGTTAAAAACTCTTCTGACCCCCAAACAAGCTTCATTTTTCTTCTCAAGTTTTGAAAGCAAAACTCAAGGGACTTCCCCAAAATGAATTATGCAGAAGCTAGGATAAGATGAGATTTCACCTGCTGTTCAGGGACTCGCCTTAGAAAAATGTAATCAGATATTCATTTCCTGATATTAACAACCACTAAAAGGGAGCTCTGATTTTCTGGAACAAATACCTTAAGAAGAAAGTTAAAACATAGACATTTGTATTTTATTTCTTCCCAGCCAGAATGCCATCGAAGGAATCCTATACTCATCCAGATCTACAGGCTCTACAAATATGACTTTTCTAGATTCATAATCCTCTTATCAACCACTCAAATTTCCAGGGAAGCTCATTAGTTAGTTGGCATCATTATCAACCCCCAATACTGTATACATCTACTTTCCTCTATGTTTATCTGCTGATGCCCACCTTACCCCAACTAGACTGGAGTCTCAATGAGATAGGCTTCCTTCTTAGTGGTGCTCATTGCCTGAAACTTAGGAGTCCCTAGAGTTTATTCGGTGACTATTCATTCAAGGGGACAAAACACAACTGCTACTTCAAATTTCACTCCAAATAAGACACTTTGGCCTGAGCTTTATTTTACATTGAAGACTAAGGGAAAGTGGTGATTCAAAGCAAGCTCTCTGCTCTCTCTTTACCTAAGCATCAGACACCATTTGTAAAGTTATTCCTCCCCTCACCCCATCTTTCCTCTGTCAGCAAAGGCATAAATTAATTACTGGAGATAATTCTAGAGCTTTCCTCACTTTCCTCACAGAGAACCTCACTAGAGGAATCTCCCTAATAAATTTCGCTGACTTTCTTTCATTTCTTTCATATATTTATTTTCCCACAATTACCAACTCTAGAAAATTGAAAGTACTTTTCCTTTGTCTTGTCACAAATCTACTGGGCCTAGAAGCAAAGTCTTCCTGGTTAAGATAAGTTTAAAGTATAGTCACTCCTTTGAGTTATTCATATGTTATGATTCCCAGGTGTTAGATTGATGCATGTGTTGATACTCTTCTGCTTTATAATCAATTCACACACTAACAAACCTGATTTTGACTATCTAATTAATTGGTAGGCTTCGAGAAAGAGAACCAAAAATGGCTAGCTAAGAAAGTATCTTTTCCTCCCCCAATAGTAGGAATTATTTTGTGCGAGAAGCTTGGAGCATGGGATACATGCAAGTCTCTTAATCATAAATGAAATGTGAATCTTCCAACCTGGGTGAGGATATGCACGCATGAACACATATTCATATAGATAAATCAGCCTTGTATTATTCTATGAGCCAAAGAGGTGATCTGGACATTGACGAAAGGGAGAGAGATTATACTCTCAAAATTTGGAGGTTTTCTAGTTGTTCTCTGACCTCCACCTCGGTGGTGACATTCATCTTAGGATAACAACGAGTCTCTCAAATAACTAGTATCCTGGTCCTTGAGAAACAAACATAATTCTCTTCCCAACACCAAGGCCTGGGACTCTGCTTCTGAAGCATTCAGTGAGTGCACAGAAACCATGCATGACAGAGGGAGGTTCAGCCAACCATCTGCTCTCTGCTATCTTACCTTGGAAACAGAGATACCTTAAGGACCTAGAGAGAATGGGTACCACTGTTGATATTTAAGGCAAGAAGTCATGTCAACCAAATAGAAGTGAAAATGCTTCCCTGGGTTAGGTTGGAGTTTTTAACTTGTGTGGGCTGGAATAGAGAAGGGAAGAAGTCGCAGATGCTGGACAAGTGTCCATTTACTTGTTCCCTTTTGCTTGGAATCAATGTGTCCTGGAGACCTATGCTATGGCAGGGATCGAGCTCAGGATTGGGGACATACAGAGAACAGAAAAGATGCAAAAGCTATGTGGCCAACAGAGAACACACAATCCTATGAAGGTGATAAAGAGAAACAGTATCTATTCAAACTGAAACTGGAGTAGCAAAAGAAGGAAAACCCTTCATTCTAACCCCAGTTCCTCATTGGAAGGCGTATGGGGCTGGCAACTACATCCTATTGTAGAACCTTTATTTTATTCTTCAAAAAAAAAAAAGGCAGCCCAGCTAAGCCATCCTTACTCTTCAATAAGGGTCTTAGCAAATGCTACAACCCCAGGCAGGCACTCACTACATCGTGAAACTATGTACTTAGAAAGGGTGCGATCAGAATCCAGATTTTAATGTGCTTCCTACTGCTTAGCTGTGAAGAAACTAAAGTCAAAATACACATCCCTCATCACTGCCCTTCCTTTGGCCCCAGAGTGTCCAATGGGTATTCCATGAGTGCTCCCTGTGTAGGACAGAGGTAGTAGTTGAGCACCAAGAGAAGAAAGAGATGTGGTCTCTGACTTTAAGAAAGCATAAGAGCATCCCCAATGGATCTTTACTAATGACAGTAGTGGCAGATCATTCTGGTATCAGAAAGATGTACGGTTCTAGGACTAGACTAGATTTCAATAAGTGAATGAAGGGGACCTTCAGTCAAGGGAAAGTCCCATGGAATCTAAATGATGCTTCTCCACCTCAATCCACCCAAATATTCATCAAATAAAAAGGAAGAACAAGTAGGTTTTTAACTACTTAGCTCTCTTATCCTTGGGGGACTTAGAGTGTGGGACCATATTGTTACATGACAGGAAGCCAATAGTAAGGCATTTTAGATTTTAGAACCAACTATATATCCCCCTACTACGTATCCCAAATGAAGATAACTCTTTTCCTGCACCCCCCCACTTCCCAGAACAGCTTTTGTTCTCTACAGAAATTGTAATCTCAGAAACTGGATGAGCATTGGTTTGTGCATGAGTGGTGGATGAAGGGACACGGGATCTGGGGAACAAAAGCAACAGAGGGAAGAAAGAGTTGGAGTTTGCAACTGCGTTGGCTCACGTGGCCTGAGCAGTCATGCTTAGAGTTTGCAGGACTGTGGGGTGGGTGTTATCCTGGTACTACTGGCAGCAAAGGGAGGGCACCAACCTGTCTTTAACTTTTTCCTTTCAAGATTTGCTGGGAAGAGGGTGGCCCACAAAGGCAACTGCATTACATGCATTACATTCCCCACAGGGGGTGCAAAGAGCCTCCAGACTTGATTTCGTTTGGGGAGGCATCGGGGATTTTTTTTTTTTTTTTTTT
>PVKC010027856.1:0-15622 GCA_004027635.1 Crocidura indochinensis
CCTGCCTATATTCTTACTTCTCTCACTCATTAAGATTGTCATGATAGGGGCTGGAGAGATAGCATGGAGTAGGGCATTTGCCTTGCATGCAGAACAGTGGTTGGAATTCCAGCATCCCATATGGTCCCCCAAGCCTGCCAGGGGCAATTTTTCAGCATAGAGCCAGGAGGAACCCCTGAGCGCTGCCGGGTGTGAACCAAAAAGCAAAAAAAAAAAAAAAAAATTTTCATGAAAGTTGTTAGTGTAGTTATTTCCCTAGCTGCACTCACCATTCTATTGTGAGGCAGTTCTTCTGGCCTTCTCTAATGTCTCTGGACATTATTGCAGTAAAGTCCTTGATTTTTCTTAAAACCCATAGATGAGTGAGACTATTCTGTGTCTGTTTCCCTCTGATTGATCTCACTCAGCATAATAGATTATGTAATCCATGTTTAGGAAAATTTCATGACTTCATCTCTCCTGAAGGCTGCATATTATTTCATTGTGTATATGTACTACAGTTTCTTTATCCATTCATTTGTTGACCCTTCAACAACTCTCTTGGTTGTTTCCAGAGTGTGGAAATAGCACTGCAATGAATATAGGTGTGAGGAAGGGAATTTTGAATTGTGTTTTTGTGTTCCTAGGTTATATCCCTAGTAGTGGTATAGCTGGATCATATGGGAGCTCTAGAGATTTTTTGTTTTTGTTTTTGTTTTGGGTCACACCCAGCAGTGCTCAGGGGTTACTCCTGGCTCTATGTTTAGAAATAGCTCCTGAAAGGTTTGGGGGACCATATGGGATACCAGGATTCTAACCACCATCCTTCTGCATGCAAGGCAAATGCCCTACCTCCATGCTATCTCTTCGGTCCCAATTTCCAGGTTTTTGTGGAATTTCATGTTGTTTTCCAAAAAGGCTGACTAGAAGGCATTCCACCAACAATAAGTTTCTTTCTCTCCACACCCCCACCAGCACTGATCTTGTTCTTTGTGATGTGTGCCAGTCTCTGTGCTGTGAGGTGGTACCTCATCATAGTTTAGATTTGCATCTCCCTGATGATTAGTGATGTGAAGCATTTTTTCATGTGTCTTCTTGGCCATTTGTATTTCTTTTTTGTGTGTGTGTGGTTTTTGGGTCACACCCGGCAGTGCTCAGGGGTTACTCCTGGCTCCATGCTCAGAAATTGCTCCTGGCAGGCACGGGGGACCATATGGGGCACCAGGATTCGAACCGATGACCTTTTGCATGAAAGGCAAACGCCTTACCTCCATGCTATCTCCCGGGCCCCTGTATTTCTTCTTTATGGCTGTATCTGTTCATTTCTTTACCCCATTTTGGGGGGAAGATTTTGGGTCACACCGGGCAGCATTCAGATGTTACTCCTGGCTCTATGCTCAGAAATCTGTCGTGGCAGACTCGGGGGAACCATATGGGATAGTGGGATTCAAACCATTGTCTTCAGCGTGCAAGGCAAACACTCTACCTCCATGTATCTCTCCAGCCCCATTTACCCCATTTTTGCTGGGGTTAGATTTTTCTTGTTAAGTCTATCAGTACCTTGTATATCTTAGATATTAGCCCCTTATCTGATGGGTACTGGATGAGTAGTTTCTCCCATTCTGTGGATGGCTTTTGTATCCCAGGCGCTATTTCCATTGAGGTGTAGAAGCTTCTTAGCTTAATATATTCCAATCTGCTTAACTTAGCTTCCTCTTGTTTCTTCCTTGAAGATGCTTTTAGTCTCAGTGTCATGTAGTGTTTTCACCTACGTGTTTTTCTATATACCTTGTGGTTTCAGGCTTGATATCAAGGTCTTTAAATTCGTTTGGATTTGACCTTTGTTTATGGTGTTAGATGGAGGTCAGAGTTTGCTTTTTTTAGCAAGCGGCTAACCAGTTCTACCAACACCATTTGTTGAAGAGGCTTTCCTTGCTCCATTTTGGATTTCTTGCCCCTTTATCAAAGATTAATTGATTGTAGTCTGTGGAACTAAAGAATTTTAAAGTAGAGAGAGGACCTTGCAGGTAATGATACACCTAATATCCACCAAAGACTCCTCCCAGGAATGGGCATGTCTTGCAGGTAGTGGGATTCGGGGTGGGATCACACCTATGCAAAAAAAAAAAAAAGCACAAAAAATTTTTCCCATGTTGGCGATACTCAGGGCCTACTCTTGGCCCTGCATGGAGGATTTACTCATGGCAACAAGAGGGAACCCAAATATATACCAGGGATTTACCCTGGGTTGGCATTGTTTGCAACCCCCTGCTCTGTTTCTCCAGCCTTTTTTGATCAGTCCATGCAGTTCAGATCTTTAGTTCTTCACTCTGAAGTGTTTCACCTCTTCCCTGCTCATACATTTCGTTCCAGAAAGAAATTGCACTTTCGAAACATATAGGTCTGCAGTTCCATGGCTTCTGGATCTAAGAGGGAAATGTGAGCAAAGGGTCATTTAAAAAGTCAGGATTGGGAGTCAGGTCAGTTTTATCTGCTCAAGAAGGGACTTTATTGGATGTAAATGTGTGCTGATGTGGAAAAGTACAGGCTTGACTCACAAACTGATCCTTGAATTTTACTTCTTTCCCTACTACCAGGAGAAGAGAGGACCTTGAGGAGTAGATTTACACTGGTGTGCTTCTAGCATTTTGCGAAATACCCAGAGTTCCTTCTGCTCTATGAAAGTGAGTTACTCCTTGCAATATTCAGTGACCTAGTGATACAGCACATTGGCCCAGGTATGCTTGTGTGCATACCACTATTTCCAAGAACCTAATTGAGGATGTCCTCACATTATGTTGGCTGATACTCAGGGATTTTTGGAACCTGTCATCAGGAGTGCCTATTGGCATATTGATTTTGAGACTGGTTCTTCCTCAGTGGAGAGAGCAAAGAAACTTCTTCCCATTAGGATACAGGGAGTTCCCTTCTTTACATTCATGGACTGTATGAGCCTGAGCCTTTAACCCTCCTGTCTGTGCTTGCTCAGGAGTGTGACCTTCCCTGCTCTGGCTGTGAGATTCTTCCTAAATGAGTGGCTGTACCTGGACAGCTCTCAGAGGAAGCTCTTTAGAGATGTGATGTTGGAGACCAAGAAACATCTGTGGGCCATAGGTAGGATGCCCTAGGGCACCTGTGAAGAACATACCCTTTGGGGGAAATCATATATCAGTCAGGGATCTGGGTTCAGTAGGAGATGGGACAGCCCTCCACATTTTCTTACCCTCCCAATTCTGATCTTACATCTTAGAGGAGTCTAATTATGTAATTTTATTTTATTTTATTGGTTTTTGGGTTACAACTATCCATGCTCAGGTGTTACTCCTGGCTCTATGCTCAGAAATCACCCCTGGCAGGCTCAGGAGACCATATGTGGTGCCGGTATTCGAACTACCATCTTTCTGCATGCAAGGTAAATGCCCTGACTCCATGCTATCTCTCCAGCCCAATTGTTTTTGTTGTTGTTTTCCGGCCACACCCATTTGATGCTCAGGGGTTACTCCTGGCTAAGTGGTCAAAAATTGCTCCTAGCTTGGGGGGGATCATATGGGACGCCAGGGGATCGAACCACAGTCGCGATCTTTCCTTGGCTAATGCTTGCAAGGCAGACACCTTACCTCTAGCGCCACCTCGCCAGCCCCTCCAGCCCAATTTTTATTTTTTGAGTTTGAGCCACACCTGATAATGCTTAGAGATTACTCCTGGCTATGTGCTCAGAAAACTCTCCTGACTTAAGGGTCCACATGAGATAGCGAGGAATCAAACCGTGATCCTTTCTGGGTCAACCTTGTGAAAGGCAAACACACTCAGTGATCCATCTCTCTGGTCTCTAATTATGTAACTTTAAATGTAATTTTACAGTCCTGAGAGATAAAACATTGCGTGGGGCATTTTCTTTGACCTCTGTTGAATCAGGTGTGATCCAGGATGCACAATGATCTTATACATTTTCAGAGATTATTCCTGAGTACATACCTAACAGTCAGCCCTGACCACTGTTCATTCCTCAATTATGAAATGCAAGCCATTTAAATTCTTTTTTTTTTTTTTTGGTTTTTGGGTCACACCCGGCAGTGCTCAGGGATTACTCCTGGCTCCATGCTCAGAAATTGCTCCTGGCAGGCATGGAGGACCATATGGGGCACCGGGATTCGAACCGATGACATTTTGCATGAAAGGCAAGCGCCTTACCTACATGCTATCTCCCGGGCCCCTAAATTCTTTTAATATTTATTTATTTATTTATTTATTTATTTATTTATTTTTTTAGGTTTAGGAGTACTCAGGGTCACTTCTGGCTCTGTGGTCAGAAATTGCTCCTGGCAGGATCAAGAGATCATGTGGGATGTGGGGAATCGAACCTGGGTCAGTCACTTGAAAGGGAAACAAACACCCTAACTCTGGTCTGTCACTCTACCCCACCCACCCCCATTTAATTTTTTATGAGATTAGGGAATCTCTTGACTACATATGGGAGTGCTCTGAGCTTAGTAAAGCCACTGAGTTAGGGATTACTTATGACATTACTCAGTGATCACTTGGATTGCTAGTGATCAAATTTGGATCTGCTGCTCTGTGCTAGAGTCCCAATTCCTAATAAGTCCAACTTTTATGTCAGCAAATTTGACTTAAGTGTCGTCCATCAGTTGTTTTGGCCCACACTGCATTAGTGCCTCCCGATCTTCTTTGACTGGTGTAATGCGTGGACTCAAACCTATTCAATGGACGTTTTCCAATTATACTTATTCCAAGCTGTATTGTGTGATTTTACGGTTTCTTTTGGGGCAAACCCAACAGAATTTAGACTTCCATTTGGCTCCACACTCAAGAATCAACCATGAATGTTTCTAACCCTGAATTAATCCTTCCTGTGGATAGGACATTGCAGGGTGAAGCCTCTGCTGATCTCCTGGTTGGAAGAACAAGAAACCCTTGGCATTGTGCAGAGACGCATGTTTGGAGGTAATTTTTGAAGGAGGCCCAGAGTCAGATCCTGTGGAGGAGTGTGGTAGTGTCTGGGCACATATGAAAGGTGGGTGCTGAGCAGTGTGTGCCACAGTCCTGGATCTGCCATGCAGGACGTCTCCTGCTCAAGTTCTCAGCTCTTGATACTAAGGCCCATAATGATTGGCGCTTAGCTTTCTTTTTTTTTTTTTGTAAATCTAAATCTACCCTAAAATAAAACCCAGAATATTAAGCATAGCATTTCCATACTTATATTGATTATTTAATTTCTTTTTTAATTTTAATGTCCTTTCTTTGTTGGAATTTAAGTAGTATGCTTATATAACCTAAATTTACTATAGGTAATTTACTTTTTTTTTTTTTTTGGTTTTTGGGTCACACCCGACAGTGCTCAGGGGTTACTCCTGGCTCCATGCTCAGAAATTGCTCCTGGCAGGCACGGGGGACCATATGGGGCACAGGGATTCGAACTGTTGACCTTTTGCATGAAAGGCAAACGCCTTACCTCCATGCTATCTCCCAGGCCCCACATTTTTCACCAAATAATTTTATATACATTAATAATTCTATACACCAGTGCAACATTCCCATCACTAACATTCCATGTGTCCCTCCTCCCCACCCCACTCTGACCAGTACTCCAGATAGGCTTTCTACTTCCATCATTCATTCACATTTTGTTATGATAGTTCTCAGTGTAATTATTTCTATGACTGCACCCATCAATCTCTGTGATGAGCTTCATGTCCGGAGCTGGACCTCCTCTATTTTGTCCTCCTCTATTTTGTCTTCGAGAATCATTACACAAATATATTTCATTTTTCTGAAAACCCATAGATGAGTGAGACCATTCTGTGTTTTTCTCTCTCCCTCTGACTTATTTCACTCAGCATAACAGATTCTATATGCATCCATGTATAGAAAAATTTCATGACTTCATCTCTTTTGACAGCTGCATAATATTTTGTTGTATATATGTACCATAGTTTCTATAGTCATTCATCTATTGAGGGGCATTTATGCTTTTTCCAGTGTCCGGCATTTGTAAACAGTGCTGCAATGAATATAGATATGAGGAAGGGAAATTTGTATTGTATTTTATGTCCCTATGGTATATCCCTAGGAGTGGTATAGCTGGATTGTATAGGAGCTCAATTTTCAGTTTTGGGAGGAATCTCCATATTGCTTTCCATAAAGGTTGGACTAGATGGCATTCCCATCAGCAGTGGATAAGAATTCTTTTTTTTTTTTTTGGTTTTTGGGCCACACCCAGTGCCGCTCAGGGGTTACTCCTGGCGATGCGCTCAGAAGTTGCTCCTGGCTTGGGGGGCCATATGGGGCACGGGGGATCGAACCGAGGTCTGTCCAAGGCTAGCGCGGTAAGGCAGGCACCTTTACCTCCAGCGTAACCGCCCGGCCCCAAGAATTCTTTTCTCTCCACATCCCCACCAGCACAGCTTGTTCTCATTCTTTGTGATTTTCGCAAATCTCTGTAATGTGAGATGACACCTCATAGTTGTTTTGATTTACATCTCGCTGATGATTAGTGATGTGGAGCATTTTTCATGTGCCTTTTGTCAATTTGTACTTCTTCTTACTGAATGTGTCTGCTCATTTCTTCATCCACTTTTTTTGGGGGGGGGGGTTACACAGAACGGCTCTCAAGTTATTCCTGGCTCTGCATGCAGAATCACTCCTGGCAGGCATTGGGACCATATGAGATGCCGGGATTCCAACCACCATTGGTCCTGGGTCCGCCGATTGCAAGGCAAACACCCTACCTTTGTGCTATCTCTCAAGCCCCTCTTCATTCGTTTTTTTATAGGGTTAGATTTTTTTCTTGTTAAATCTGTCAGTAGCTTGTATATCTTAGATATTACCCCTTATCTGATGGATACTGGGTAAATAGTTTCTCCCATTCTGTGGGTGGCTTTTGTATCCTAGGGAATATTTGCTTTGAGGTGCAGAAGCTTCTCAGCTTAATATATTCCCATCTATTTGTCTCTACTTCCATTTGTTTGGAGAGTGCTATTTCCTCCTTGAAGATGTTTTTAGTCTCAATCTCATGGAGTGTTTTTTATTTACCAACCTGTTGTTCTATATACCTATGGTTTCAGGCCTGATAATCAAAGTATTTAAACCATTTGGATTTGACCTTTGTGCATGTTGTTCGATGGAGATCTGAGGTTTTTTTTTTTTTTGTAAGTGGCGGAAAACCAGTTGTGCCAACACCATCTGCTGAAGAGGCTTTCCTTGCTCCATTTTGGATTTCTTGACCCTTTATCAAAGATTAATTGTTTGGGGGCCGGGTGGTGGCGCTGGAGCTAAGGTGCCTGCTCTAACCTAGGACGGACCGCGGTTCGATCCCCCGGTTCCCCATATGGTCCCCCGTGCCTGCCAGGAGCGACTTCTGAGCGAATAGCCAGGAGTAACCCCTGAGCGTCACCGGGTGTGGCCCAAAAAAGAAAAAAAAAGAAAAAAAAGATGAATTGATTGTAGTCTGGGCAACTGAAGAAAATTCTAAAGTAGATAGAAATCTTTCATGTGGATGAGTGGGTGACATGGAATGACCTACATTGTTTCATATACCTTATTCATTATAATGTTCATATGGAATAAAAATGATATCTATGTACATTTTGGGGGAAAGTCTGAGCTTAGCCTCTGTCACCATACAATGCCTTGATAGAAATCATGTTGGAGAGGGGTTTACTCATAGAATGACTGTGAGAATTTATGAATTATCTAATTAATTACATTCCTTACTTCCTTTAATTCAACAAAGCCAGTGCTTAGTTCAACATTTCATAAATATCTGCCCTAGCAGTGTGTGTGGGGAAACCATATGGCAGGTGGTTAGCAAGCCCTGAATACGCCTGGCAGAGGAATTTCCAGGCCTAGTGCATTGACCATTCTACTGCCAGCCTGCAGGGGGCAGTGATGAACTAGACTTCTGACTCTTAGTCAGCCCCTGCCCTAGACTGCAGGGAATCAGAAGTGCAGTTCTTCCCTCTAGCAAGACCAATTTTCCTGTTCTAGTCACATCCTGATCCCAACCCCATTCTGTTTTCTAGGAGAGGAAGGACTTTCTGTCTGTGTATGTTCACATGGGCCTGAGTCTGTGTATGTTCACATAAGACTGAGCTGAGTCTTATGTGTATGTTATGAGTCTGTGCGTGCGCACATAAGACTGAGCTGAAGTGAGAGGTACAGCCCAACTGGCATTTCTGGCCCTTGCAGGCACTTCCTATCAGGCAGGGGTTTTTCTTCTACCCTGCTCACATCTGTGTCTTTCCTATAGGGATTCATACAAACTGCCTTCCTGCTGTTCTTCCGGAATAATGCATACTGGTGAAGACAGATGTGCCCCATCAGAAGTCCAGTTCCCAGTGAGGTGGAGAGTGTTAGCATAGGGAAGGACAGCAGGGAAGGAAAGGAGAGTGCACACCCCTCCATTGTCAAGGTGTGGCTCCTGGCTGTGGTTCTGGACTCTGTTATTTGAGGCCACTTTTGTCCTTGTTTGCTGTGTTTGGTTTAATGTCCCCACCCCACCCCACCCTCCCCTCTGTGTTCAGACTTGGCACTTGAAACACTGTTCTTGGGTCACCACTGACAGGTCTCAGACCATAAAGTGGTTCTGGAGTCCATAAAATATGTATGGGTGATATCAAGGAAATCCTTGATACCAGGATTCCTGCCCTAAACCGTCATTCCTACCTCATCAAGGATCAGATCACTTACTAATTTTCAGTTCTGGCTCCACAGCCGATAGGGGTTCTCCTGGGCTGCACTCACGTGTCCCTGGTTCTCTGCATGATGGATTACATGTGGAATCCTCAGTTCTGTCTGGGCAGGCCTTTTACAACACAAGTGCCCTCATGGCTATTCTGTAGCTTCAGCACAACCTTTTTATTTGTATGTTGCTGCAGTTCCCAGGTGATAGGCCAATGCCTGTTTATTTGCCCTCTCCTATATTCACTCAAGATCCACTATGGTTGTCTGGCATGCTCCCCAGAGTTCTTATTCACTCAAGATCCACTATGGTTGTCTGGCATGCTCCCCAGAGTTCTAAGTCTCTACACTCTGGGTGAAGAATTTTCTGCCTTATTGGAAACTAAGTGGCTGGGTCTATTCCTGTGTGTGTACTACCCTTTGGGTTTTAGTTTGGATTTCTTTTTGCTTTCTACTTTCTTTCTACTTCAGATTGTTTTGTTTTGTATAGAATCTTTTCCTATTTTGGTTATACTAAGGGGTTACTTCTGGGTCTGCACTCAGAAATCATTCCCAGCAGGGACATGGGACCATAGGGGATGCTGGGATTTGAACCACTGTTCTTCCTGAATTCACTGCATGCAAGGCAAATGCCCTACAGCTGTGCTATATCTCTGGGTCCCTGAAAACGAATTTTTTGTTTTTGTGCCTTGCCCATCATGTGCTCAGGAATAACCTCTGTGGCTCTGGGGATCTTGTGGGATGCAGTGTTGCATACCGAGTCCCATAACAGGGAAAATGCCCTCCATGCAGTTATGGATTCCAGCCAGAGTATTTAACATCCATCAGGTACGGCTGGTTCTTCCTGAAGACAGAGGGGAGAGGCCCTGAACCACTTTAGTGTACTAGGAATCTCGACAACCTTCATTTGTGGGCTGGCTCAGAACATAGAGTGGCTGTGCCTTGACACCTCTCAGCTCATGGGCCCTCAAACTTTTTAAACAGGGACCCAGTTCACTGTCCCTCAGGCTATTGTTTTTACTACAGTAAAAACAAAAATTACAAATAAATTCCTATGCACACTGCATACATCTTATTTTGATGTGAAGAAACAAAATGGGAACAAATACAATATGTTGCCCTCGGGCCATAATTTGAGGACCACTCAAAATATATCTGTCTCAGTTGAACCTCTACATAGACTTGATGCTGGCGATCAACCAGGACCTAAGGTTCATAAGTGAGAATCGCCCTGGGGCCATTCATGCAGAATCTACCTTGGGGGGCCCCAGGTCAAGTGTATATCTGGGTTCAACAGGGGACACAATTCTCTTATATCCCCCAAGGACAAGCACCTCCCTATTGTTCTAATCCACAGTCCTTTCTTACTTTTATTATTTTATTTTGTTTGATTTTTGGGTCACACCCGGCTGTGCTCAGGGGTTAGTCCTGGCTCTATGCTCAGAAATCATTCCTGGCAGGCTCAGGGGGGAGGTGGAAGTGGGATGCCCAGATTCTTTTTTTTTTTTTTTTTTGGTTTTTGGGTCACACCCGGCAGTGCTCAGGGTTTACTCCTGGCTCCATGCTCAGAAATTGCTCCTGGCAGGCACGGGGGACCATATGGGGCACCGGGATTCGAACCAATGACCTTTTGCATGAAAGGCAAACGCCTTACCTCCATGCTATCTCCCAGGCCCAGGGATGCCCAGATTCTAACGAGCGTACTTCTGCATGCAAGACAAGCGCCCTACTTCCATGCTATCTCTCTGGCTCCATTACTTTATTTCTTAGGGGAGTCCAACTTTATAGTTGTAAATGTTATTTCACAGTCCTGAGAAACCATATATTAGGTGTTTTCTTTGACTGGGATGAACCAGGCTTGATTCTGGCTCTGCACAGACCTTGGAGTCAGCCTTGAGCATGTGACCCAAACCTCCTCCTGTAATATCCCATTTATGTTGGTGAAAGGGGTCTCTTAGCCACCCCTGACCATGCTCAGGTCTTTCTCCAGTTCAGACCTCAAACCTCCTTATGTTATTCAGGGACACTTGGAATGTTAGTGATCCAATATGAGTAATCCTTGTGTAAGGTGATGCCTCCCCTCTATGGCATTGTCCTAACCCACAAAGAGTCCAACTTGAATGTGAACAAGTGTGACTCAGATTTGTTCATGATTGGTTAAGGGCCACATGGCATTAGTCCCTTCTGATCTTCTTGGGGGTTATTGTTAAAGGCATAAATTCATGTTCCCTAATTCATTCTATTATGTCTTGGGCTGCACTTTGTGTTTTGTTTGCTTCTATTGGAAACAGCAGGAAATCAGCCTTCCTACTGGCTGTGTTCTGAGGTATAACCTGGCTTCATTTGTTGATGGTGGAAATTGAGTCAGTGTTACCTCCATTAAAAGGTGTCCTCACCACTGTATTATCACTCTAGCCCCTTCTTTCCTTTTCTGATGCTTGGTTTTTGGGCCATGCTCTGTGACACTCCTAGCTTTGTACTCAGAAATTAGACCTGATATGTCAGGGGACATTATGAGATTCAAGGCATTGAATCTGGGTCAGCCACATGCAAAGAAAATGCCCTCCACACTGTGCTTTTTATTGCTAAGGTCCTGTTTGTTTCTCTTTTGGGACAGATCCTCAGGAGATACTACAGGCACTACTATTAAAAACTACTTATATCACGTGGCCTGAGTGGTAGCTCAGCAGTAGGATATTTGATGTGCATGCGGCTGACCTACGACACATTGTGGTTCAAACCCCCAATGTCCTATATGATCCTCCTACAAGCCGAGCAATTTCTGAGCGCAGAGCCAGGAATAACTCATTAGCATACAGAGTGTGGTCCAAAAACCAAGAAAAAGAATAATTATTCACGGCAGTGCTTTGGGAGTATATTGGATGTTGGTAATTGAATTCAAATCTGCCTCTTGCAAGGAAACCACCCTCCCTGCTGTGCTTTCTATCTGGCTCACTCAGAAATAATTTTTGTCATTCACAAGTGAGCCCATGGGAAAGCTAATGTGATTTTTGCCAAGGTCCTCACCATGATTCTCCCAAACTATTTTCCCTTTTCTGGAAGCTGATTTAGTACGTGAAACCAGCATATATTAACACCTCCTATATTGGCACATTTAAATATTCATTCAAATTTTTGTGTGCGTTTTTCTTGGGGGGAAGTCACACCCAGCAGTTCTCAGGGGTT
This sequence comes from Crocidura indochinensis, assembly GCA_004027635.1. NCBI lineage: Eukaryota > Metazoa > Chordata > Mammalia > Eulipotyphla > Soricidae > Crocidura > Crocidura indochinensis. The sequence continues at coordinate 11,863 of PVKC010027856.1, forward strand.
ATTCCTGGCTCTTTGTTCAGAAATCGCTCCTGGCAGGCTCATGGGATGCTGGGATTTGAACCAATGACCATCGTCATAAAAGGCAAACAAACACCTTACCTCCATGCTATCTCTCTGGGCCCTTATTCAAATTTTTGTTGCTTATATTTCTGTTTGGGTTACACCTGGAGGTGCTATGGGATTAGTCCTGGCTCTGCACTCAGAAATTACTCTTGGGGATGCCATGGTTCAAACCTGGATTTTATCACCAGCATCTAATATCTAATAACATCTAATGTCTAATCTGAGCCTGAAAGGCATAATTTTGAAGCAATGAGGCAGGAATAATCCCTGAGTGTTGGTGGATGTGACCCAAAACCAAAAGAAAAAACTTCATCTTACTGGTTTGGAAGTACGGAAGTGGGGAGGAAAGTCTAAGGCAAATGAAACCAAGACCCAGGTCCATTGCAGCCCCCAGAGTAGGCTAGGCCATTCGCAGAGAGACTCGAGCAGGAACTGAGGCCAGGAGAGAAATATCAGTGACCATCAACTATCTCCAACACTGCTGCACCTAACAAAAAGCACTCTTCGTAAGAAAAAAGACCCAGGGGGCAGGCTGGGAGAAACCCTTGAAAAGCCAACTTGGAACAATGGACACATGTCACCTAGGACATGGTAGAAGCACCTGCCCTTGACTTAGGGACTTTCCAACTTTCAGTCTGATATGTGTGTTCAGAAGCATGCTGTGACTGTGTCTGTCTCTGGTTAGTGTATTTTAAAAGCTGGTGTTTTTCTTTTTAGTGGAACCACATGGTTATCATGGCTTACTTTGGACTCTGTGCTCAGGCCTCACTCTGAGCAACCATAGGGGACCTTATTAGGTGATGGAAATGGAATCTGGGTCACCTACATGCAAGGGGAATGCCCTCCCAACAGTCCAGGCTTCATTTTCCTGAAAGAATAAGTCTGGATCTCCATGCTGTTTCCAGGAAACAGAACTGGTGAGAGCCAAAGGGTCAGGTTTCCCTCTCCAGGCTCTCCTCCTAATTTATATGAGTCACTTGGAGTCTAACAACATCAGTTTTCTTGGTTCTGTTCACAGTTGTTTCTAATTTTTCCTGCATGTGATTGTTCAAGCCCACATTCTATCATGATCACGGGCTTCAGCATCAAGTTTATTTTGGGTGCAGACATCATACTCCCTTGGCCACATTGCAAGTGCCTCCCAGCCTGCCCTATTCATGGCTTGACTTACCTCTTTCTTAGTCTCTTTGGTACATCAAAATGATCCATCAAAATAATCCACAGGGCCTCCTGAGGAGGTACAGTAAATGCACCCCATATACACCTCAACTCAGACCCTTTGCCTGGTCTGTATTGTGAATTGGGGGATATAAAATGATAATCCACAAGAATTAAGAAAAAAATATCAAATAGTCCTGTCTTTAGGGGCCTCCACAATTGAACCTCCCTGGGGCTTCCCTCCTGATCACCTGGCTGAGCCCCAGATTTTGGGATTGCTCAGAGTGGCTGGCCCCTTCATGATCAGAAATTAAAATCATCCCTCCCGACCTGTTTGCAACTTTGGGCACCCACCCTTGCTTGCAAAGATCAGCAGGGTAGGCAGCTAAGTAGACTAAACTGGAAAAACACCCAAGGTTGTAGGAAGCGAGGTACCATGAAGCACAGCTACTTCTAGCAGCTGCACACCAGGCACTTCTTGCCTGGAAGATAAGAAGTTTTGCTGCTTCTTGACTTGGATCAAGTTATTAGAGGTCATGGATATATGGATTATATGGGGGAAGTGTGGTTAGATTAGATATAGAGTATAGATATTTAATACTTATTTATTTATTGACTTTTTGGGAGCCACCATCTGTTGTGCTCTGAGATCAGGAATTAGTCCTGGCAATGCACAGTGGAACCAATGGGATGCTGAGGTCGAAGCTTGGTGGAACCATGTTCAAAGCAAATTGTCTTGTTCGATATGCTATCACTCTGACTACAAGAGTAGTTCATAAGCATGATAATCGGATTTTCACACGCCTGTGTGATATGTGCCTCCCTTCAACTTTGTTACGACGTCGGCACATCACCCTTCTGACATGAAAAGAAAATGGCATACTCCAGGGACCTGTTCCATTTATTTGGATACCTCAGTGCTACAAGCACAGAGAATTTTTAAAGAAGATAGGGTCAGGGAGTTAGTAGAGCAAGTAGTGCTATTTCTTGGCACTCACCTGACCCAACATTTCCTAGGTACCTCTGAGCACTGGACTGGTCTCTGAGTGCAGAGCCAGCAATATCCACTGGGCATTGTTGGGTGTGACTGTTTTGGAATTACAGTATTTATGGTTAGAACCAAGAAAAACATAAAGACAGAAAATTAACCACATCTGCAGAATCACTGGGTTCAGTTTTTCCCTTTTAAAGGACATTTAACGAGAAAGTTTGGGGGGTCATGCACTAGGCACCTTTGGTCAAACCAAAGCAGAACTCTCAACCCTCACAAACACACATATACAGACAGCCCGGGTTGATCCCCTCTCTGGTCCCCTCACATCCACCCAACAGCCTGTGTCTTATTCTTGGGGTGATGCTTAGTAGGAACATTGTATTCTGCACTTCACTTGTGCTCCAAACCAACACCTGATGTGCTCGGGTACCACCTGATGGCCAGCCACTCTTTGATGCTGCAGTCACAGGAGTACATGATGAGGGCAACCTTGTGCTTTGGGTGCAAGAACTGTCGTTTCAGAAAGTCAGTGTCACAATTGATGTAGGCACTGCTATCATGGTAGCATGTGGACAGAGTCTGATGGCTGCGACTTGTATCCTCTAGCCTTGGGAGACTGGAAGCAGCATTTGAAGGCTGCAGCCTCCTGGTGGGTCACCAGAGCAGGGTGATGGCCCTTATGTGACAAGAATTCTCCACAATAAACCATCACGTCAGTGGGAGCAAAATGAAGCAAGACTTGGAAAATAGTTTTTCTTCCAGGGCCTGGAAGTCAAAGGCAGATACCTACCAGAATATTCCAGTATCTGGAGGATTGATAATTTGTTACTTTATTCTTTCCCTTTTATTATTGTTACCTATTCTGTGTCTATCTCTCTCCCTCTGATTTATTTTACTGAGCCTAATAATTTCCATGTCTATATATGTATAGGAAAAATTCATGACTCCCTCACCTCTGACGGCTGCATTACATATATATACTCCACAGTTTCTTTAGCTAATCATCTGTTGAAGGGTATCTTGGTTGTTTCCATATTCTGGCTATTGTAAATAGTGCTGCAATGAATATAGGTGTGCAGAAGCCATTTTTGTACTGTTTTTGTGTTCCTAGAGTATATACCTAGGACTGGCTTACCTGGATCATATGACTCATCCCATATGATGATCAATCCCATACGATCCTGAGATTTACTGCTAAAAGCATAGAGCAATTTTAATTTTCTTGATAAAATAGAGATATGGGTGATGGCCTTCAGAAACATTAAGGGATTAGTGGATTCCTACCATTTAGAGAGCATTTGATCCCAGGATTTCTCCCATCTCTCCAATGAACTGATAAACATTTTTCCAAATCTATTCATACTCTTCCTCATAAAAACATTAAGAGACCCAGTAACAGAGTATTCCTCTTGAGAACATTTCCTGAAACACACAGCTTTCGCTGCTGTGACCATAATAAAGAAGCCCTTCTCTCTTTGCTGTCACTCCAGCTAGGGATCCTCAGATTTCTTTTTTCTTTTTTTTTTTTTTTTTGGTTTTTGGGCC
>PVKC010027857.1:0-15640 GCA_004027635.1 Crocidura indochinensis
AATTTATAATAACTTTATTTAAGCATCTTGATTACAAATATGATTGTGACTAGATTTCAATGATGTAAAGAACATTCCCCTTCAACAGTGCAACATACCCACCACCAATGTCCCAAATCTCCCTCCATCCCACCCCACTACCACCTGTATTCTAGACAGGCATTCCAATTTCCTCAATCATTCACATGATTGTGGTAGATCTCAGTATAGTTATTTCTATAGCTGCACTCACCACTTTTTGTGGTGAGCTTCATGAAGTGAGCTGGAACTTCCAGTCCTCCTCTCATTGTCTCAGGATTGTTGCAAAAATGACTTTTATTTTTTTTTAAATCCATATGTGAGTGAGACTATTCTGCGTCTCTTTCTCTCCCTCTGACTTATTTCACTCGGCATGATAGATACCATGTACATCCATATATAGGAAAATTTCATGACTTCATCTCTCCTGACGGCTATATAATATTCCATTGTGTATATGTACCACTGTTTCTTTAGCCATTCGTCTGTTGAAGGGCATCTTGGTTGTTTCCAATGTCTGGCTATTGTGAATAGTGCTGCAATAAATATAGGTGTGAGGAAGGGGTTTTTGTGTTGTATTCTTGTGTTCTTACAGTATATCCTAGGAGTGGAATAGCTGGTCGAATGGGAGCTCAATTTCCAGTTTTTGGAGGAATCTCCATATCGCTTTCCATAGAGATTTGACTAGACGGCATTCCCACCAGCAGTGGATAAGAGTTCCTCTCTCTCTCTCCACATACCTGCCAGCACCAATTGTTCTCGTTCTTTGTGATGTGTGCCTATCTCTGTGGTGTGAGATGGTATCTCATTGTTGTTTTGATTTGCATCTCCCTGATGATTAGTGATGAGGAGCATTTTTTCATGTGTCTTTTTACCATTTGTATTTCTTCTTTATCAAAGTGTCTGTTCATTTTTCTCCCTATGTTTTGATGGGCTTAGATGTTTTTTTCTTGTAAAGTTCTGTTAGTCCCCTGTATATTTTGGAGATTAGCCCCTTATCTGATGGGTATTGGGTGAATAGTTTAACCCACTCAGTGGGTTGCTCTTGTATTCTGGGCACTATTTCTTTTGAGGTGCAGAAGCTTCTCTGCTTAATGCATTCCCATCTGTTTATCTCTGCTTCCATTGGTTTGGAAAGTGCACTATTCACCTTGAAGATGCCTTTAGTCTCAATGTCATGGAGTGTTTTACCGACGTGTTGTTCTATATATCTTATGGTTTCAGATCTGATATCAAGGTCTTTCATCCATTTGGATTTTACCTTTGTACATGGTGTTATCTGGGGGGTCTATATTTACTTTATTGCAAGTGGCTAGCCAGTTCTGCCAGCACCACTTGTTGAAGAGGTTTTCCCTGCTCCATTTAGGATTTCTTGCTCCTTTGTCAAAAATTAGGTGCTTTTATGTCTGGGAATATTCTCTGAGAACTCTAGCCTATTCCACTGATTTGAGGGTCTGTCTTTATTCCAATACCATGCTGTTTTGATAACTGTTGCTTCGTAGTACATTTTAAAGTTGGGGAAAGTAATGCCTTTCATACTCCTTTTCCCTAGGAGTGCTTTAGTTATTCGAGGGTGTTTATTGTTCCAGATGAACTTCATAAGTGTTTGATCCACTTCTTTGAAGAATGTCATGGGTGTCTTTAGAGGAATAACATTAAATCTGTATAATGCTTTGGGGAGTATTGCCATTTTAATGATGTTAATCGTGCCAATCCATGAGCTGGGTATGTGTTTCCATTTCTGTGTGTCCTCTCTTATTTCTTGGAGCAGTGCTTTGTAGTTTTCTTTGTATAGGTCTTTCACATCTTTGATCAAGTTGACTCCAAGATATTTGAGTTTGTGTGACACTAATGTGAATGGGAATGCCTTCTTGACGTCCACCACTTCCCTATCATTACTGGTGTCTAAAAAGGCCATTGGATTCTGTGTGTTAATTTTGTAGCCTGCCACCTTGCTATATGTGTCTATTGTTTCTAGAATCTTTATGGTATAGTCTTTAGGGTTTTCTAAGTAGAGTATCATGTCATCTGCAAACAGTGAGAACTTGACTTCTTCCTTTCCTCTGGATTCCCTTGATATTTTTTTCTTGCTTGATCGCTATAGCAAGAACTTCTAGTACTATGTTGAAGAGGAGTGGTCAGAGTGGACAGCCTAGTCTTGTACCAGAATTAAGAGAAAAGGCTTTTAATTCTTCTCCATTGAGGATAATATTTGCCATTGGCTTGTGTTAGATGGCTTCAACTAGATTGAGCAAAGTTCCTTTTATTCCTATCTTGCTGAGAGTTTTTTTTTATGAACAATGGGTGTTGGACCTTATCAAATGCTTTCTCTGCATCTATTGATATTGTCATATGACTTTTATATTTCTTCTTGTTGATGTTTTGTATTATGTTGATAGATTTACGGATGTTAAACCATATTTGCATTCCTGGGATGAAACCTACTTGGTCATAGTGTATGATCTTCTTGATGATGCATTGGATCCTATTTGCCAGGATTTTATTGAATATATTTGCATCTGCATTCATCAGGGATATTGTTCTGTGATTTTCTTTGTTGGCAGCATCTCTGTCTGGTTTTGATATCAATGTGATGTTGGCTTTATTAAAGCTGTTTGAGAGTGTTCTTGTTTTCTCAATTTCATGGAAGAGCCTGGCTAGGATTGGTAGTAGCTCCTCTTGAAATGTTGGAAAGACTTCATTAGTAAATCATTCTGGGCCTGTGCTTTTCCTTTAAGGCAGATGTTGGATTACAGCTTCAATTTCCTCAGTAATGAAGGGGGTGTTTAGATATGCTACATCCTCCTTACTTAACCATGAAAGGTTATAAGTGCCTAAGAGTTTTACCATTTCTTCTAGGTTCTCATGTTTAGTAGCATAAAGTTTTTCAAAATAGTCTCTGATTAACCTTTGTATCTCTGAAATATCTGTCATGATCTCCCCCTTTTTATTATTAATATGGGTTATCAGGTTCCTCTCTCTTTCTTTGTGAATTTTGCCAATGGTCTATCAATCTTGTTTATTTTTTTTCAAAGAACAAACTTCTGATTTCATTGATCTTTCAGATTTATTTTTGAGTTTCCACTTCATTGATTACTGCTTTCAGCTTCTTTATTTCCTTCTGTCTCCCTATTTTTGGTTCCTTTTGTTGGTCATTTTCTATTTTGTGAGCTGCATCATTAAGTTATTCAGGTATACCCCTCTGCCTTCCTGATGTGTGCTTGCAAAGCTATAAATTTTCCTCTCAGGACAGCTTTTGCTGTGTCCCATAGGTTCTGGCAGTTTGTGTCTTCATTATTATTTGTTTCCAGGAAAGTTTTGATTTCCTTTTTGATTTCATCTCAGACTGACTGGCTGTTCAGCAGCAGGGTTTATAATTTCCAATTGTTAAAGTTTTACTTCTGTGTGGCTTTGTAGTTCACATATAATTTCAGAGCCTTGTGGTCAGCAAAGGTAACCTGCAAGATTTATATCCTCTTGATTTTATGAAGGTATGTTTTATGTGTCAGAATGTAATCTATCCTGGAGAATGACCCATGTACATTGGAGAAGAATGTGTATCCAGATTTTTTGGGATGGAGTGTCCGATATATATCTACTAGTCCTCTTACTTCTATTACTCTTTTCAGGGCTAGTATGTTTTTGTTGGGTTTCAGTCCGGTTGATCTATCAAGTGTTGATTGGGCCTTGTTGAGGTCTCCCACAATTATTGTGTTATTATTGATTTCTTCTTTTAGATTTGTCAATAATTGTATCAGATAATTTGCTGCTCTCTCTTTGGGTGCGTATATGTTTAATAGTCTGATTTCTTCCTGTTGCACATATCCCTTGATTACTACATAGTGTCCATCTTTGCCCCTTACTACTTTTCTGAATATAAAGTTGGTGTCATCAGATATTAATATGGCCACTCCAGCTTTTTTGAGGGTGCTGTTTGCTTGGATGATTTTCCTCCAGCCTTTGATTTTGAGTCTGTTTGTTCTGACTATTCAGATGTGTTTCTTGTAGGCAGCAGAAGGTTGGATTCATCTGTTTGACCCATTTTGCCACTCTGTGTCATATAATTGGTGAATTTAATCCATTGATATTGAGGGACATGATTGTTGTAGGATTTAATGTCATCTTTGTAGGTAAGTTTGCTGTAATTGTTGGTCTATCTTGTCTTAAAGTAGACCTTCACTTCTTACTCTAAGGTTGGTTTTTCATCTGTGAAGTTTCTGAGCTGTTATTTATCCATGAAGCTATGTATCCTTGCATCAAACCTGAACATGAGTCTGGCTGGGTGCAGTATTTTCGGTGAGGCATTCATTTCATTCTGTCTTGTCATAATATCCCACCACTGTCTTCTGGCCTTGAGAATTTGTTGTGACATTTCTGCTGTATGTCTTAAGGATACTCCTTTGAATGTAATTACCATTTTTGATCTTGCTGCGTTCAGAATTCTATCTCTATCTGTGGGATTTGTCATTGTAATGAGGATGTGTCTCGGGGTGTTTTTCTTCAGGTTTCTTTTAGCTGGTACAGTTTGGGCATGCAGGATTTGATTGCATGTAGTTTTTAACTCTGGGAGTGTCTCTTTGATGATGTCTTTGACAGTTGATTCTTCCTGGGGATCTCCTCCCTGGGCCTCTGGAACTCCAATGATTCTTATGTTGTTTTTGTTGAGTTTATCAAGATTTCTATTTTCATCTGTTCACATTTCTTGAGTACTTTTTCCATTGCCTGATTGTTGTCTTAAGGTTCTTTTCCCATTTCTTCTGCTGTGTTGAATTTTTTTTTTTTTTTTTGCATCTCATCTTCCAGCACATTGATTCTCTCCTCAGCTGCTATTACCCTGTTGGCAAGGCCATCCACTGAGTTTTTCAGTTCAGCAACCATGTTTTTCAGATCTTATTTCAGTTTGGGGTTTTCTGATTTCTGTCTTTGTTTTCTGTTCAGATCGATCTATGCTTTTTTTTTAGCTCTTTTTTTTTTTATTTTAACACCTTGATTACATGCATAATTGTGTTGCTTTTTTTGAGTTCTACAAACATCTTCCATATATATATATATTTTTTGGTTTTTGGGTCACACCCGGCAGTGCTCAGGGGTTACTCCTGGCTCCATGCTCAGAAATTGCTCCTGGCAGGCACAGGGGACCATATGGGGCACCGGGATTCGAACCGATGACCTTTTGCATGAAAGGCAAACGCCTTACCTCCATTCTATCTCCCGGGCCCCTCATATTTCTATTCTAAACTACTTATCTGAGAGGTTAATCAGATGGTTGGAATTTTTTGGGTCAGCCGAGCTATCATTTTCATTCCCTGTGCATGGTGTTTGCCTGCAAGGTTTCCCCATTGCCATTCTTGTACTGTGATTTTTTTCTGCATTTTGTGGTGGGGTTCTTGGTTAGAAAGAGACTTCTGTGGTCTCTAGATGACAGTTTTTGTGGGGGATGCACTTCCTAGGCCTCTGAGGAGTGTTTCAAGTATTCAGGAAAGACAGACAAGCAAAGCAAAGAGTTCCCTTCAAGTCCTCAGGGTCATCCAAGGCACAGCAGGAGGGCAGAGCCAGCCAAGAACTCTCTGTAGCAAGGAGGATTGTAGGCAGGAACGCTAATGAAATCCAGTCTCAGGCAGCTGGAAACCGCATGGCCAAAATGGCTTCTGCGCCTTTCTGACTCATGGCAGAAACCAGCAGGAATCAGTGTGTGTAAGTCCGGACCCACCTCTGAAGCAGGCAGGATCACCGGCAGGAACGCTGATGAAACCCAGTCTCAGGCAGCTGGTAGCCGCATGGTCCATGATGGCTTCTGCGCCCTTCTCTGTCCACTTGATTTTTAACCCAAAAATACATGTTATGTGAATGATCCTTTTATAACTGCTGTATTATGTTTCACCTTATTACTCTTTTATTCTGTTTTTGATCAGCATAGTACATGACTTTATTTTGTCTCTAATAGGCACTAAACTATGCTTTAGATAAAATCAAAATAATAAACCAGGGATCTAATTTAAATTCCTTTGACTTTTGGGGGTCAGAGAGATAGCATGGAGGTAAGGCGTTTGCCTTCCATGCAGAAGGTCATCAATTCAAATCCTGGCATCCCATACGGTTCCCATGTCTGTCAGGAACAATTTCTGAGTATGCAGCCAGGAGTAACACCTGAGCACTGCCGGGTGTGACCAAAAACCACAAAAATAAATAAATAAATAATTATTTTTGACTTTTTTTTTGAAGCTCATATGTTATATAAATTATTTTTATGTGGCAGACATGCTATATTTTTTCTCCAGTAATGAAAATATATCTTTGATGAAAATAATAAAAATTCAACATTTCCCTAAATAACACAAACAAACAATAAAATATGGTCCCCAGAACCTCTTCCTGGTTCTGGGCATCTGCAGCATCCCAAGGTCCAAGGACATTTCATCATTTGTTCCTGGCATTGAACAAATAGCCCAGTTGACATACAACCACTCATGAGACATCTATCACCCAAATAACATTTATAGCAGAATAATATGCTTCCAGAAAATTTATATCACATACAACTAAAATTCAAAAAATATTTCAAATGTACACCAAATAAAATTCATTTGAGATGATGGTGAAAAAAGTGAAAGGTATATCTAAATAATTTACTATATACATGTCAAATGAAGATAGCATATAGGAAATATGTGATTTTGGGTCATTTAGAGCATAGATAATTGCAAAAGACGGAAATGGAATATTTATGAGTGAAATAGTCACATTTTCTGAACTTTAAAAAAACATGCAAAAATTGAGCAAGCAATCTATGTGTCCATAATAAGATACAATTTTATTTGGCAAAATTCAACTGAAAATATTTTATTGAAAATCTTTTCAATCTGGTGATAATTCTCTGTAGGCTGCTTATATATTCTAATATCTGTATTTCTAGAAATCTATCTAATCATATTAAAGGTAGTTTCAGGTTGTGATATCCATTTTGCTTATGTAAAACTGCTCAAGTTTCTTTTCTAATTCCTATTTAAAGTTTCCTTTCTTCCAAATACACCTCCTTATGTCTTTCTCCTGTCACTCCAAGAAGAATTCCCTCTCGAGATATTTTACTAAAGATACTCAGGTTTAGATGCCAGTTCTTTATAAGAAGACTTTCATATAAATATTGTTGCAAGTAGTGGATATAAAATACTAATACTAGAAATAGAAAATACTAGTGATAGGGGCCAGAACGATGGCAAAGCAGTAGGGCATTTGCCTTGCACTCGTTGATCCTGGACCAAGTTCGATCCTCCCATGTCCCAAATGGTCCCCCAAATCAGGAGTGATTTCTGATTATATAGTCAGGAGTAACCTCTGAGTGTCACCAGGTGTGGTCCAAAATTAAAAAGAAATAAGAAAATACTAGTGCTATAAAGAGAAATTAGGAATTGCACTATAAACCCAGGATGTGACTTGGTGGCAGATTAGCTCTAGATTCTCTCCCTAGCATCATGGGAGGTGTAATTCACTCCCTATGCTATCACAAAGTAATAGTCTTTGATGATTAACAAACAAGTAACACTTTATTTAAACCCCACAATATCCAGAGCTACTGAAAACATTAATCCAGGAGTAAAACAGTACATTTCTAAAACTGTTAGAAGAAAACATAGGAGAAAATCTTCATAAAATGAGAGTAAATGAAAGGTGTCTTAAATGCCACTAATAGCAAGATGCCCAAATCAAAAGATAAGTTAGATTGCAGCAATATAAAAAGTTTCTCTCAAATGCATTTTAATAGGGTAAAAAAATAAATTACATACGGGTAAATATACTTTAAGATTATCACTTGCATTCAGAATATGCAGCAAATTCTAAAATTCAACCATAAGGGAAAAAAGACCTGATGCAAAAAATTAGTCAGAAAAACTTGAACAGATACTTTGTCAGTGCAACTACAGAATGAAAAATGATCACACGAAGAGGCATTCAACATCATTAACTGTTAGGGGAATTTGTGATTTTTAACTTCTAAGCAATGCTTTTTACCTTTTCCCCTGAAAAACTTGAACTTTTCCCAGTGTAATTACTGTAAGATCAAAGTATTCAAAATTCCTTTTTAGAATCAAGGCACTTTTATTTTGTAAAATAAAAATACTTCTAATAAAAATGTTCATATCTGGCTGTAGACCCCAATTACTATGCTAGTTTGGGTACATACTTGTAACTAGGATTAGTTTTTAGATGTATAGAACTAGGGGGTATCATGCAGAATGAAGAGGTCAAAAGATAAAGGACAAAGAATGGTTGGTTTTTATCTATTATAAAGCACAAAGAAACAATAATGGGATTAAATGATAATATATAATGGGACAATAATAATATATTCTGTGATAGACTTGAGGATTTAGTTTAGTGCAGTGGTATATTTAGGGGTTTAGAGAGTAACTAAAATCAGTAATGGAGGAACTTTAATACTAACAATACACAGATGTATGTACTACAGAGCAACAATGTGGTGTCAACTATATGATGTATCAGCAATGTAAGATGGAAGCACTACTGGAAGTACTAATTTAAAAAAATGTCACTAAATATTTTTTTTATCAAATTGAATTTGCTAAAAATACTTTCTTTTCTTTGATGGGGGCAGTGTTCAAGTGCTACTTCTAGTACTATATTTGGGAATAACCCCTGAAAGTGTTCATGGAATTATATGTGGTTTGGGGGTCAAACTGGGTTGACGGCACTTCAAAGCAAACACCCTACCTGCTGTAGTGTCTCTCTAACTTTATTTCTAATTTTTACAACTAATATCTATTATTTCATTATTTGAAAAGCTAAAGTTCACAGTATAATTAGAGAGAATAAGGATGTTGATATTTATTTTGAACTTATTATAAGATAGTTACTATGCTTGATTTTCATTAATTTATTTTACAACAAATTTACAAGTATAAATATCACATTGAAATGTGAATTATTCAATATCTATAAATAAATAGTAGAGTTAGAATTTAACACAGGGAAAGTTTAATGTTTCAAAGGTCATATTTAACTTTTTTCTGTAGTTCACATTGCTAGATATTTTGGTACTCAACTTATAATGCAAAGTTTAGTAGAATTGAATGGTTCACAGTATGCATAAAATAATTATTTCATGCTAGTTACTTGTCAAATCTTTAAAAAAAAAACAACCATCCACTTTTCTATATTCTAGTATGTCTGGAGGTCATTCTCTTGTGCTCACCAGCCTCAAGTCTGTTTCACCAGTGTATTGTAAAAGCAGCATTTCAAGCGGTTAGAACATTTGTTAATATGGAGACTATTTACCCTAGTCTTACATGGCTATATTGCCCTCCTTTAACATCAAAAAATCCCATAAATAAGATTTAATACTTTAATTACAAAAAGATAAGTAAAACCTCTCAACTACATAAAATGACTCAAGACATATGAAAAATTAAGGAAACTGTCATGGTTTTTGTGGGGACAGGTGGAAGAGACATATCCAGAAGTGCTCAGGGATTAAACTTGGCCTTATTTCATGAATCTATGTACATAAAGCAACCTCTCCAACTCTAATCTTCTATTTTCTTTTATATAGTTTCAAATCATCTACCAATAAGTTTCTGAATGAGCGATAAATTACTATTCACCCAAAGAGTAATAATTAGGAGATAATTATGGATTTCGTTTGACTTGAAAATGATCACATGAAAGATTTCTATCAGAATATTGAAAGACTGCACAGTTGATCATCCATCTGCATTAACAAAGTCTTGTATGAATGAGATATAAAAGTTTTCTTCATTTAAAAGAATTTAACTGACTCCAAATTCCAGAAATTACATATTCCACAAAAGCTATTTTAGTCATATCCAGAAGAGATAGAAACCAGTTCATATAAGACTCAAGGTAACTCAAGATACCCATACATCAAAAAATTGCTCATAATAGACTCAAGACTTCAGTCTTTTTCTTACTGTCACAACTGACATATGAATTAATAATGAATTTCCTCTTCTCTAAAATAAGGCTTTTTCATTACCAGTGTTATGGCACTCATGTCATTGTACCCATATGCACAGCATAATTTATACATTTGAAGATATGAATTTTAAGCATAAGGTTTTTAATGTTATAAATTCAATTATCTTTCTATCAGTCCTCTCTCTTTTCATTTAGCATTATAGAAATACTATTTAATAGACATTCTAAATTTCAAGTTAAATTTAATGATTGGATAAAACTTGAAATTAAATGATTGTACTTAAAATGAGATAAAATAAATGATTTGCTCAATTGATAGATGGTATAGAAATATTTTTCTGAATATTAAATTTTAATTGAGTATGTTATTTTCATTATTTATATATATCATTGCACTTTCATTTTTTATGAATTTTGTTAACACACATTATATTGAAATAGTTTTATAATATTAAATTATCTTAAAAGTCCTTTGCTTAATCATGGCATGTTGTTATTTCTCATTTCATCAAACATTTTAATAACATTATGCTTTAGTTTTCATTTTACATTTGATAAAAATATATCACATCACATTTTGTGTGCAATTATTGATAGAATGTTATAGTGCAGTTAAGATTCATAGACAAAGACCAAGCTAAGTCATCTGTCCTCTCAAGTTTGTATTTGTGTCCTATTTGTGTCCTATTTAAGAGAAAGTCAAATGTTTCAGGAACAGTTTATAGAAAATGTCAGAAAGAAATAGAGTATTATGTTTAGTGATAAAGGTAAAACATTTAAAATTCCCTTGCTAACTGCTAAAAGAAATCTCAAAATCATATTCTGTTTTGGCACTGTAACATTTAAATCTAGGTATATTTGTTAAGCACAAGACAGAGCTTGGCATAAAATATCTAGAATTACATTACTTCATATATTTTACATCAAATAAAAAGGAAAATAATTTAATAGTTTCCATTTACCTTGGTGCTGTACTTTATGCATATTCACAAAGTATAATAAAGCATTTAATTAAACTGAACAGGGAAGTTTTGATTAGCCAGAGCTACTACAAGACATGAGCCCTCTGAAGCTGGCAGAAGAACTTAGGCTTTGGAGAGCAGACTTTTTGAATAGTTATTTTCATATAAAGATTCTCTGATTATAGTAGATTGAGGGAGGGATCTATTTGCATCTCCACTGGTGACTGTTCCAAAGAACTTGGAGACACAAAAGAGGGAGAACTATTTGAAATATTTGTGACTTTACTCTACTTTCACAGGAATAGACCAATAAAACAGACATAAAATCAGTAACAATGCAGTTTAGCTTAATAATACTATCAATCAATTGTATATAATCACTAACTAAAAACTCCATCCTATGCAATATTATATGTATTATTTTTAATCTGACATGGACTACTATGCTCCAGAATAACACACTGAAACCAAAATAAATTACAAATGTCAGCTCTCAAACCATTATGAGAAAAAAAAAAAAATATATATATATATATATATATATATATATATATATATATATTTGTTCTTTGGGGTCACACCCGGCAGTGCTCAGGGTTTACTCCTGGCTCCATGCTCAGAAATTGCTCCTGGCAGGCACGGGGGACCATATGGGGCACCGGGATTCAAACCGATGACCTTTTGCATGAAAGGCAAACGCTTTACCTCCATGCTATCTCCCGGGCCCGAAAAAATATTTTATATAAAAAAGATAAATGGAAAAGTCTGAAGTATAAATGTATATCAATCTTTTAATTTTTATTTTAATTTTTAAATCTTTTATATTTTAATTTTTTCTTAGAATTTATTTCTTTGACCCATATATTATTTTAAAGATTTAAAAATTAAAATATGTAAATGACTATACATGAGTAAGAAAACAAAACTCCACAAAATCTATTGGATATGGTAAAAGAAAGGCTTGGAGAGGCTTGTAAATAATGAGTGCATACACCAGGGAAAAATAGCAAAGATTAATTAGAGAAAATTAAATTCAAGGGAAGCAAGAAAAAAAAAAAGACACCTACCCCTAGAGAACTCAGGGCCTGGACAAAAGCAGCCCTGGGAGGAAAGACGTCCTGAGGGACTTTGAGGAGTCCCACTGGCCCATCCCTGACCCATCCATGGTCTCTGCCCTTCAGTAGGACATGGGTCTGGGACAGGTAACTTGGACCTCGGACTTGGCCACATTCCCTGAGTGGATAACAGTCCCCTGAGAGAAGTGTGTCCTTGGGACTCCCTGGGTGGGTTTGGGAACCCTGAAGTTAGTTGGACAGGCCTTTGCCAGAAGCAAGTGTCTCTGAGGATGATGTTGATTGGTAGGGTACTATGGACTCAGACAGAGCTGCCCGGGGTCAACCTGGACTCCTGAGAGGAAATTCTGCTGTTGGCTCCTGATGTGCACCCTCTTTCCTGCAGAGAAGACCGTTTTACTTAGACGGGGAAAGGAGAATACATGGAGGAGCCTGATGACTGGGTAAATATTCTCCTTCTCCTGCATCAATTCAGGGGCAGGGGCTGCCTGTCCTGCACCGGGTGGGGGAACCATGGAGACAAGGTGTGGGGGACTGGGGCATTTGGGGGTACTATGACGTTATGGAGCCTGGACTCGAGCTGGGAGGGAGAGGTGAGCTTGATCTCCTCCCACTACCCCAGTCAGGCTCCAGTGTCCTTTTCTTTCTTCCCTTGTGGTACATCCTTGTGCTCTGTGTCCTCTGCAGAAACCTGGGCGGGCCACAGGACACCACTGACGGTCGCCACCCACAATTCCTGAACTTTTTTTTTTCTTTTCTTTTCTTTTTTTTTTTTGGTTTTTGGGTCACACCCTGCGCTCAGGGGTTACTCCTGTTCTGCATTCACAAGTCGATCCTGGCAGGCTCAAGGAATCATATGGGATGCTGAGATTTGAACCGAGGCATTCGAACATTTGAACAAATGCTTTACAGCTGTATTATCACTCAGGCCAGTTCCTGACCATTAACTGTCCCAAATCACCACCTAGCTGTGCCCACAGGCCAAGACTACCACCCTCATCTCTCCGGCCCTGGGCTGCCCCTCTAGGACACCACCACTATGTCCCCCCCGGGGTCACCCGACACCATGGATTTCTTCCTTCACCAAGGACTCCCCTTCTTCTGCCATGGCCTAACATGCTCCTTTCTGACCTCCCCACACTACCCACTTCAGACATCCCACTACCACCATTCAACCAACAACTAATATCCTCCACTGAGTTCTATGAGCCAGGCAATACAATCATACCTAGCTTCAATCTTAGAGGGCCCCAGTAACTCGACCTGTGTGCTCCCAGTGCCCATGGACAATATCCAACGTAGTCCAGGCCTAGGTTCAGGCAGGGACTGCAGTCAGCCCAGAAGCCTTTCCATCCTGGGCCTTAATGGCCCTCACATAACACTGCATGCTCAAACTCCTCTGACCACAGACAGTGACATCTCTCTGGCTGGGAGGGAGATTTGGATGATTCGGATACTTTATGGAATGACCCATATAGTCCAGCCATCGGTACAGGCTACCAGGCAACTGGAGAATTACTCTATGGTGCTGCAGACATGCATGATATGAGGCTCAGTCCAAGGCACCAGTGATAGACCTTAACAGTACTCTGCCGGTTGGCTGGTAGGGAGAGTTGACAGATTTGGATAGTTTGGATGCTTCTTGAAATCCCTTGCAATTTCTCCCGGGCATAGACCACCGGACAGTTCACACATTGGTCTCCATGGCAACATAAATGGAGTTGCGCCCCAAGGGCCCTGCTAGGGGCCAGACCAATGAGAGCCAGGTCTATCAATGGTGACTATCATGTAGAGTCACCCCAAGCGTCTAGCCTGTTAGTCATCCCTTTCCTCATCCTGTCTTCAGATTCTAGTTCTTCATACACCTCCTCATCTTCATCATCGTGGTCTCGCCAAAACTTAAAAACATTTCTGCATGTGTTGTGTTGCTGCTGTGAGAGTGCTGGAGAAAGAACCCACATTGAATTTATGAGACACAGTAGGAGTCAATAAATCAATAAACTTACTGTGTCAGTTTTCCCGACATTGTGTGGTATGGTGGGGCTCAGGGAAGATGGGAGATAAACTAGCTCAGAGAGCCAAGATGTTCCCTGGAGCTTCTTGGTTAGCAAATTCCTGGTACCTCTCTTCTTCCTGAGGAAGTTTGGGGTGATCTCAAGCTTTAGAGCAAGGTCTGTCTTCCAATGTTCTAAAGCCCTTGCTGGGAAAATAATCAAGGATGCCGATGGCTCTGGAGGCAGGTGTGATCTGATTAACATGAAGTTGGGGAACAAAGTGGATATGGGGTGCATTGAATGTGTAGTTGTAGGGGGCAATATTTTTCTATTTTTCCAACTCCTACTGTGTTTATGCAAAATATTGCTAATCTTTATGTTTTTTTAAAGGCATCTGCCCTTTTCGTAGAACTATGGGATATGAATTGCTATAGTCAATTAGAGGGACATGTTGAATTACTGGGTCCTACCCTAATCAGTATTCATACTCCATCCTAGGATGTGATCTGGTGATGGGATTACTGGATTCCTCCCTACTTGGTTGTATTCCTTCTCCCCCCTAAGGTGTGGTCTGATTCTTGCTAATAAAAGCCTGTGTTTCAGGAAGGCATCAAACTATTCTCCTTCTTAGGAGCAGAAGGTGTGTGTGGTGATGGGTTGAGTGTTGAAATTCCTGAACCTGTGTCTGAACCCTTTCACTGTGCAGATTATTTCCTGTGTAGACATTTGTTTCAAGACATCTGCATCTCTCCAGATCCTAGTTTGAAGAATGAGGATTCCCTCACACATTATATCCATGTCAAATGAAAAACAAACAAACAAAAACCAAGAATTACTACATATTAGAACAAATCTCTGATTTTCCTAAATATAATTTATATCTTCTGTTTTAAGAAACTGAGAATAAGGAAATCAGTGTTCTGTAAAAGGTGGATTTCCTACAAATACACTATCTTTTAAATTCTTTAGCTGAAAATTTGGAAAAAGTATTCTAGTTAACAATAAATAAAAATAGAAGAAGAATCCCTTAGATTGTTTTAGAATGGAACTTTTATGTATATACATATACATAAATATAAGTTGTCTACACTGTAGAGAAATAAAAATGTGAACATCTGAGCAGAATTCTAAATTAGTGACACCTCTCTGGAAATACAATTAAGTAAGTTTACCTTGAAATGAAATTTCAACACAGCATCATAGCTTTGATGATTATTTCATGCCAAGGGATGCTTTTTTTATTAAAAATAATTGATGAAGCATGAATTTAATAATTTATCTCAAAAAAAGAACAATCAAAATTAAATCCCATAGCTACTTGCATGTTCTCTCATGTTAATGTTCTGTAGGTTGAATAACAGGCTGAAAACTTGTGAATTATATTCCAATTCACTGCTCCAGTCTCCTCTCAGTAATAGTGACAGAAGGAATTTTAGATTATATTTTATGATATATGTATTTTAAGACATTCATAAAACTCTGTCTCCCCCCTGTGGGGTATGTATCAGGAGGTCCTGCATGGAAACCTAAGAGATAAATTGCTAGGGAAAGTACCAATTGTGTTAAATAACAAATTTTTTTTCAAAGTTTATCCCTCAAATTGGTTTAAGTATTCAAAACTAATGAATAAAAAGGAAAGACA
>PVKC010027858.1:0-15610 GCA_004027635.1 Crocidura indochinensis
TGGCACTGCTGGGTATGACCCCAAAACAAAGTAAATGTGGTAAAATGAAGGCAATTCTCCTGAGCTAAGGAAGGGAAGGATGTGGGGATTCAAGGAGATGGCCTGGGGCTCTTGTGGTGAGAGAGGGTGACTCAGAAGACAGAGACCAGATTTTCCATAATTACATGTCTGCAGTCTTTAGTGCTCTGCCATACAGAGTTTCTTAGAAAGGTTATTCTGGTAAAAATCCTTAAGCTGTGTAATACCACATATTTCCTACTTCTTGGTGATTAAGATTAAAATTTTTCTTAAAGTTACTGTAGGAACTGTGTTGACACTAGTTTGAGATAATCCACATGCTAATGTGCTGATGTTTTGGACATCTTGGAGAGTAACTGATCTTAAGACCATGGCATTGATCAGGATGTCATGGTAAAAACTATCCAATCTTACTGAAAATTTGTATGCAGAATGCTGAATCCAATGTATATAGGTTCTTTGGCAGATCATAAACAAAACTGAAGGGCCAAAAATTATTTCAAAGTATAATTGAAACTTTATATTGTTGTTGTTTTCCCCCTGGATTTTTGATCCACATCTGGCAGTGCTCAGGGATTGTTTTTTTTTTGTTGTTGTTTTTTTTGTTGTTGTTGTTGTTGTTTTTGGGCCAGTGACGCTCAGGGGTTACTCCTGGCTATTTGCTCAGAAGTCGCTCCTGGCAAGCACGGGGGACCATATGGGGAACCGGGGGATCGAACCGCGGTCCGTCCTAGGTTAGTGCAGGCACCTTACCTTCAGCGCCACTACCTGGCCCCTCAGGGATTGTTTTTGGCTCTGTCCTCAGGAATTACTCTTGGCAGTGTTCAGGTACCATATGATGCCAGGGCTTGAACCCAGGTTGGCTGAGCATAAAGCAAAGCTCCATACCACTTTACTAATTCACTGGCCACAAAATTTTTTGTTATTTTATAATGACATTTTTCTTAGAATCATCCTAAATCCAAGTGACATTTTATTCACATTGATTACTTTGGCAATAGTATTTTTGAGTTTCCTTAATTAAAAAATACTTTTATAGTTGAGAGCAAAGAGAGAGAAATGAAAACTGTGCCTTAGAGGCAGCAGAGAGGAAGGTGAAAAGGAAACTGGGGGCTTTAGTGACAACAAATATATACTGGTGACGGGTGTTGAAACAGGTATGACTAAAAGTCAATCATGAACAACTTTGTAACTGCATTTCACAGTGATTCAATTTGAAATAGTATAAATTAAATGTTTTTATCACAGTATTTTTTCTCCTTTGGCTTTAAAATCCCACCAAGCACCAGGAAGAATATAACACTTGGATTACTCATCACCTAAAATCTTCATAAACATTCTATCAGAGCAATGGCTGATTTATGTATATGTATTTGACACGTGTGTGTATACGTGCATGGACTTAGACCATATTTTCTAATATATGTAAATAAGTGGACTAAAAGAGCAGAGTTCATACCCTAAATTTAAAAAAAAAAAAAAAGACAAAAACATAAGGCACTATTATTGACTTGAGGTTTCCTGTCCAGTTCTACACTGACCTTCGTCATGGACATGGCAATTTTATGTGGCAAGGCCAAGGCTGAATTGGACCCATTATGCAGATACTGCAGGATATGCATAATTAAAAACATAAAAAAAACTTTTCATTCCCAGAACATTAGTCCTACTGCCCAAGCAAAACACTACTATTCACTTGCACTTTAAATGCCTTCCCTAAAAGCTTGGGCTAAGGCTGTTCCCATTGTATCTGGGGAAGCTAATTATTGGGGACCAGAGAAAGAACCACTTGTTTAAGGAGGACCAAAGATGATGTCAACCACTTAAGCAGGAGGCAGGCTTGATAACTCAGAGATTTGATCCCAAGCAAGCCCCGTCCCGCAGCTAGTTTCTATACTATCTATTATGTTTTTTGCTCTGGCTACTAGGGTACTTGGTAGGTGGGGGTGGACTAAATTTCCAACCCCTTAATAAGAAGACTAGTCCCATTGCATTTGGCATGCAGATGTTGTTCCCTCTTCAACAGAGACATTGTTTTATTTTAATACCTTGAATTATTCCTTTTTTTACTATTCTTTATTTATTTATTTATTTATTTATTTATTTTTGGTATTTAGGCCACACCCGATGGCACTCAGGGGTTACTCCTGGCTCTGCACTAAGAAATCACTCCTGCCTGGCAGGCTGGGAGAACCATATGGGATGTATTCTCTGCTTTTAAATGTAATGAATGGTTTTTCAGAATGTAACTCTTCCAGTGATACACTCAAGAATGAATTTAATGGTGCACAATGAATTTAATGTTGCACTTACTACCTTTTCTGCAGCTCCACCAGGTTTTTTTTGGGAATTGCTTGATGACTATTTCCTTGGCTCCTGGAACTCTTGTACCACATTTGCATACTGAGCTCTCCTCAAGCATTGTCCTTCTCCCTTCCATCACCCCACTTCCCTTTTTTCTGCTTTTAATTTTTTTTGGGGGGTTGGGTCACCCCTGGCAGTGCTCAGTGGTTACTCCTGGCTCTGCGCTCCTGGTAGGCTCAGGGGACCATATGGGATACCAGGATTGGAACCACTGTCCATCTTGGATTGGCTGCATGCAAGGCAAATACCCTACTATTGTGCTATCTCTCCAGCCCTGCTTTTAATTATTTAAGATAATTTTTTTTATCACCTATCTATCTATCTATCTATCTATCTATCTATCTATCTATCATCTATCTATCTATGTATCTATCTATCATTATCAATAGTCTTATTGTAATCTCTTTACCTCTTTTGTTTTGTTTTGTTTGCCACATCAAGTGATGCTCAGGGGTTATTCCTGGCTATGCGCTCAGAAATCACTCCTGGCTTGGGGGAGGATCATATGGAACCTGGTGGGGGGGGGTGGTGGTGTCAAAGCACGGTTAGTCCTAGACAAACACGGCAAAGCAGACCCCTTATCGCTCCACACCAAGACCCCTTATCGCTCCACACCACCACTCTGGTCCCATCTCTTTAACTCTTACTGGTTTGTTTGCTATTAGTCTTTTCCCCACTAGAAGAAAGGAGCTTTATCTTTCTCATTTGTTCTCTGTCACAGAATAGACCTTAGTATGAACTTGCTGGAACTTAGTAGGTACTCACTTAACATTTATTGTGTTAAATGAAACATGAATGAAAAGGTAAAAATTGTATATGAAGCCTACTACAGAATGATTAGGAGATTCTGACTGATGGGAAAAAGAACTGTTAGAGAGAGCATGAAGCAGAGCTTCCTCAGTGAACTTTTTTTTTTTTAACAAAATAAGTAGAAATTAGGCTAGTCTATTTCCCTATTTTACCTTTTTTTTTCTCTGCAGTTATCATCTGTCTGTTATTTATTTCCCATTGTCATACATGCTATAGTTTTATTTGGCAGCATACTGACACGATATACATGATTTTAAATATCCACATACTCCACTCGTATATATATACGTACTCTACTCATATATGGATACATACATACATACATACATATACAAACATGCACATATATTTTTCCTGAAGGATGCATTTAAAAATGCAACTCAGGGGGGGCCCGGGAGATAGCATGGAGGTAAGGCGCTTGCCTTTCATGCAAGAGGTCATCGGTTTGAATCCCGGTGCCCCATATGGTCCCCCGTGCCTGCCAGGAGCAATTTCTGAGCATGGAGCCAGGAGTAAACCCTGAGCACTGCCGGGTGTGACCCAAAAAACAAAAAAAAAAAAAAAAATGCTACTCAGGGGCCAGAGAGAGAGCATGGAGGTAAGGCATTTGCCTTGCATGCAGAAGGTCGGTGATTCGAATCCAGGCATCCCATATGTTCCTTGAACCTGCCAGCAGCGATTTCTGAGCATAGAGCCAAGAGTAACCCATGAGCACTGCCGGGTGTGATCCCCAAAACAAAAATAAATAAATAAAATAAAATATAATATAATATAATATAATATAATATAATATAATATAATATAATATAATATAATATAATATAATATAATAAAGATGGAACTCAGGTGGTAGAATAAGTGGCCTGCATATGCAAAACCCTGGACTCAAATCTCTATCTTTGTGTGACTCTCCTCATCACTGCCAGCTATGGTGTCTACCTGTCATTGCTGATGTTAGCTCTCAAAGTAGCCCAAAACAACAATTGTCCATTGAATTATTGTTGTACTAGACGCTGCTGTCATGACAGAGTGTGAGGATGGGTGGGAAACTCATGAAGATGTCTTAATTTTCAGATATCTAAAAAAAGTCTCGACCAAGAAAAATAATAGGCCTTTGATGATGA
The DNA here is from genome assembly GCA_004027635.1 of Crocidura indochinensis. NCBI lineage: Eukaryota > Metazoa > Chordata > Mammalia > Eulipotyphla > Soricidae > Crocidura > Crocidura indochinensis. The sequence goes on from PVKC010027858.1 coordinate 4,317, forward strand.
CAGCCTATGAATTTATTATGGAAATTCTAATTTTTACATTTTTATTATTATTTATATTTTATTATTTATATTATTTATATTTCTCTGTAAGAAAGTTCCCCAGGGGTGGGAAGCTTGTGGCCTCTCTCAGGTTCATTGTAGGGCATAGATCACAATCAAATATCAGGGCTGGAGAGATAGTACAGTGAGGAGGGCATTTGCCTTGCACGCTGCTGATTCGTGTTTGATTCCTGGCATCCCTTATGGTTCCCCAAGCCTGCCAGAAACGATTTCTGAGCACAGAGCCAGGAGTAACCCCTGATTGCCACTGGGAATGGCCAAAAAACAAAACAACAACAAAACACAATCAAATGTCTAAGCTTATTAATGGAGTAATTCTAGGAATACTGAACACAGTTCCTGGCCTCTCCAAGTAAATGTGGGCCGTCTGTTACAGCAAAGCCCCTGGAATGAGCAGGCCTTCCTTTGAGTTAGTTCTGGAACAGCCCTGTCTATTGTAGCTATGAGCTGGCAGGGGAACCTCAAATGACGAATGGAATTAGGTCCTGTTTTGTATTCATGGATGGGTACCATTACCTCACTAAGATAATTTATACCTTTCACGGGACTAGAGATCAGTGTAAATGGAGGGCATGACATCAAAGTACATGAAAGTATGTAAAACTTTAATACAACCCAATCCCAAAACAGCAGTTGTTTTAGCTGACAACCTGTATTAATATTTGCAAACCTGTTAATTTTGCATTGAAATTATAACTTTGAGCCTTCCAATTCTGTCATCCATAGGCCAGTGACTACTTGGGTTCCTATGAGGGTGGTGGGATAATTTTGCCCCATGAAATATATATTGTGCTAGGAGAAATATGATAGGATAAAACCAAATACAAAGTAATAAAGATGTATATACAGTATTTTAGATCACATGAGGTTAGTGGGAAGAAGAGAAAAAAGGATCTGAGAAAGGCTGAGAGAGGATGAACAATTTTGGCAAAGATCAGGGAATGAGTGTCGATTTTGAATTAAAAGTTCAGGGTAGGGGGGCAGAGAGATAGCATGAAGGTGAGGCCTTTGCCTTACATGCAGAAGGATGGTGGTTTGAATCCCAGCATCCCATATGGTTCCCTGAGCCTGCTAGGAGCAATTTCTGAGTGTAGAGTCAGGAGTAACCCTTAAGCACTGCTGAGTGTGACCCAAAAACCAAAAAACAAACAAACAAACAAAAAAGAAACCTCAGAGCAGGGCTGGAGTAATAGCACAATGGTAGGGCATTTGCCTTGCACGCATCCAACTCTGGATGAACCCCTTTTAAATTCCCAGCATTCCTTATGGTTCCCCTGAGCCTGCCAGGGGTGATTTCTGAACATAGAGCCAGGAATAACCCCTGAGTACTGCCAGGTGTGACCCCCCCCCCCAAGAAGTTCAAGGCAAGTGAAGAGTGGTGGCCTTGCAGAAATGAGGGGGTGGACAGATCAATAGAACAACAGGAAGGCACTTTCCTCACATAAGGTCAACATAGTTCAATTCCTGGTAGAACATTTGGTCTCCTGAGCACCACCTGATGTGACCCTCAAAGCCCTCAAATATAAAGAAATTAGGGAGGGACTTTGGGCAGAGGAAACTAAAAGTGAAGCACCTCTGGGTAGTTGCCAAGTTTAGGGTGTGGGAGTGTAGAGGTATGAATTAGAAAAGCAGGACACAAAGCACAGAGGTCAATTGACCTGTCCTTGGTCCTCCATAGTTAGGACTTGACTTTTCCTGTAAGATGGGAAGCCAGTAAAGAGTTTGATTAGAGACATGCTTAGCTCTGGCTTCAGTCTGAAATGGCAATTGTATTCAAACTGTGGCTGCTATGTGGAAAGAAGACTAATGCTGAAGCAGTAGATGGCCCAGGTAGAAAGCCATGCAGTGATGCAGGGAAGATGGTGGCTGGGTTGGACCCATATGTTGGAGATGGAAAGCACTGACCAAATTCCAGATCTTTTGTTTGTGTTTGTTGGGGTCACACCAGACAATGCTCAGAAGTTCTTCCTGGATCTGCGCTCTTGGCAGGATGTGGGGAACTATATGGGATGTTAGAAATCAAAGTGAAGTTGGCTGCATACAAGCCCTACCTGCTGTACTATCGCACCACCCCCAAATTACACAACTATTGTATTTTTCATACTATAAGACACACTCTCCCCCCCCCCCCCAAAGTACATTTTAGGGAGCTAATGCCACCTGGAGCTGAAGCCCGAGTGTAGGGGAGGAGAGCATCTAAATACTATGTATGTCTTATGGTCAGGTGGGTCTTATAGAGTGAAAAATATGGTATTTTGAAAGCAGGATGAACAGAAGATAGAAGAACCACCAAAGATAACCCTGTTTCATTCTGAGCATGTAAAAAGGAGGCAGGAACTGATGTGGAGAAGATAACAGGAACTTAGTTTATAAACACATAAAGTTAGAGATCTAAATGGGATTTTAATAGAGCCAGACATAAGGGCATGTCTAGAAATAAGAGCAATGACCACCCAGTCCATTGTATTTTTTATGCAAAGCACTTTCCAGGCAGTATTAACTTCATCTTTGGGAAGCAGAACTGTTTTTGACCTTATTTTACAGCTAGAAACACATGGATTAAAAGCAGCACTGGTGTCAGATGAACACATGAGTCTGTCTTCAGACTTTCACATTCAGCCTTGGAGGGAAGGAAGAGAGATCCATTTCTCTTTTCCTTTATTCCTTGCTAGATGGATGCGGCCACAAGACACAGAGGAGAGAGCAACTTGCTGCCAGCTCCCAAGGTCAGAGCTCTGAGAGACAAGCTGTGACTCCTTACTTTCTCTCTCCTTTTAGCTGATCTTGTGGCCTGAGGATATTCAATTTCGAACCCAAATGAAATGATTTATCCAAGACTTCTAAGCTGAGAAAGAAATGAAATGCATTAGACCAAATGGGAACAGTTTAGCTCTCTCAACACATTAATGTTCATTTCTCTTTCAAGGGGAGCGTTGGAACTTAACTGAACAAATGTAAAGAGCCAAAATGAAAAGAAAAAGGTACCAAAGTAGCTTTTTCTTGGGCCAGACGGATAGTACTGTGTATAAAGCAATTGCCTTGTGTGTGGCTGACTCAGGTTCGATCCTGTGCATTCCATATGGTATCCTGAGCCTGCATTATTCCTGAATGCAGAGCCTAGAGTAACCCCTTCAATGTACCTTCAACATGTCCCCAAAACAAAAACAAATAATGTAGCTTTTTTTTCTTAGTGAACAGTCTTCTGAGAGGTGGATTAATCAGTTTTACTAACTATTAGATAAATACCAAAGAACAGATTTAAATTGAGTGTTAAATGGCAAAGGTACAATCTATCTCCCAGAGAAGACTTTCCCTAATACAGATCAAAATAGCTAGTTCTGTCACACATTAGTGAGTCTAGCATATAGCAAAAAGACTAGAAATAGTCAATGTTGATGACTGTGGTAAGAAGAAACCCTCATTTACTGTTTGGAGAAATGTGTCTGGTTCAACCTTTTTAGGAAACAATATAGAGATTTTCCCAAAGAGTAAGACTAGAATTTCCATATGACCCATCGAATCCTCTTCTGCATCTCTTCTCCCAAAACGCAAAATCAATAGGTTGAAAATCATATACAGGGACCCGGGAGATAGCATGGAGGTAAGGCGTTTGCCTTGCATGCAAAAGGTCATTGATTCAAATCCCGGTGCTCCATATGGTCCCCCATGCCTGCCAGGAGCAATTTCTGAGCATGGAACCAGGAGTAACCCCTGAGCACTGCCGGGTGTGACCCAAAAACCAAAAAAAAAAAAAATCATATACACACCTATGTTCATTGCAGTTTGTTTGTTTGTTTGTTTTGGGCCACTCCCAGTGATGCTCAGGGGTTACTCCTGGCTCTGTGCTCAGAAATCGCTCCTGGCATGGGATCAAACCCAGGTCTGTCCTAGGTCAGCTGCGTGCCAGGCAAAATGCCCTACCACTACGATATCGCTTTGGTCTTTCATTGCAGCTTTTATTACAATAATCAAGATATGGAAAGAGCCCAAATGTTCTACTATGAATGAATAGATCCAAAGTCACAACTGTATATTGTAAAAAAAAAAAAAAAAAAAAAAAAAAAAAAAAAAAAAGGAAATTATGTCATTTGCTGCTACATGGATAGAACTAAGACTACTGTGCTGAGTGAATTCAGCTAGAAGGAAAGGGAGAGATACAGAATAATCTCTCTCATGTGTGGGATATAAAGATATTCTATTAGGAAGTAACATGGCCAAAGGCAACAGGAGTTGGTCTACAGAACTGAGTTTACAGAGTGCCTTGAATGGGAGGAACATTCTGGACACTGGTATGTTTTTATTTCAGTACCGAGACTATTTATGTAGTGCCTGTCTTTATTGCTGTAGTGCTTACTGGATATTTTATTTGATATTTCTTTTTGTATTGTTGTGGTGTTTCAATTCCTTGTTTCCTTTTCTCTTTCAAACTGAGTTTGAGAGCCTCTAGAAGGATTCTACCCATTTTTGGCTTATTTGATTTTTACCCCATTTTATTGCTTTTCTTTTCTTCAAACAAAAACACATAACTTGAACTATATAGTTCTGCCTCTCAAATAGAGGGGGAATTAAGTGAGGGTACCAGGACCAAACAGATGTATGATCACTAAATAGTAAGCTAGACACAGAGGGGACCACTTATTCTAGTAGCCCGGGTGTGGAATGGTGGGGGATATGGGATGCAAGATGGGAACAGGGGTGGAGGGAGGACAAATTTGGTGATGGGAATTCCCCTAATTCAACGTTAATATGTACCTAAAATACTACTGTGAAAGATATGTAAGCCAACATAGTCAAAATAAAAATTATATTAAAAAAGCACCAATATAGCTATCCAAAAATTTAAGCACAAAAGAAGAAACCTGTAAGAAATTGAGAAATAACAAATATATATGTATATGAATTATCACTGGAAAGTACTCTGTCACTAGATGAATTTGAGAATGAAAAAGAGTCTTTGCTCAGCCCAAAGGCATGAACATAATTAACTGTATATCTTCTAAAGTATTTCTTGTTTAACCTTTCACATTTTGACATTTAATCAGCTTAGAATAGATTTTTCTAGGGTTTGGCAATGGTACAGTGGCAGGGAATATGATTTACATGTGTGAAGCTTTGTGTTTAATACCAGGAGGGGTCTTAACTCACACCCCGTACGTAGTTCCACAAAAGTGAGTTAAAATGTATTCTTTTGATTTGTAGAGATAGTACAGTGGGTAAGGGTTTGCCTTGCATATGGGCTTCTATCCCTTAAGTCCATCAGGAGTGATACCTAAGTACAAAGCCAGGAGTAAGCCTTGAATCTGCTGGATGTGGTTCAAACCCAAAAAAGAGTATACTTATTTTTTTGGAGGGGTGCACACCCAACAGTGTTCAGGGGTTACTCCTGACTCTGTGTTCAGAAATCGCTCCTCGCAAGCACAGGGGACCATCTGGGATGCCAGGAATCAATCCTGGGTCCATCCTGGGCCGGCTGCATGTAAGGCAAATGTGCCCTATCGGGCCTGGAGAGATAGCACAGCAGCATTTGCCTTGCAAGCAGCCAATCCAGGACCAAAGGTGGTTGGTTCGAATCTCAGTGTCCCATATGGTCCCCCGTGCCTGCCAGGAGCTATTTCTGAGCAGACAGCCAGGAGTAACCCCTGAGCACTGCCAGGTGTGGCCCAAAAACCAAAAAAAACCCCAAAAAAAGAAAAAAACAAAAAAAAAGATGTGCCCTACTGCTGTGTTATCTCTCTGGCCCCTAAGAGAGATATGATATATGAGACATATGATATATGAGATATGATATATATCTATATGCTATAAAGTGGAAACAATTTTTCTGTAATTTTTATTTTGCCTTTTAATGCATAGTTATAAATACAGTATTAAAATCCTACTTCATTTATATCTAGTATGATTCTACTTTGCAATAGGAGAAACAACTATGCCTTTTGGATTTTGCTTGAGAATGCAGTAAATCTATTCACCAGTTTGGGAAAATTAACATCTTTACAACATTTACTCTTTCAAACCATATATTTAATATAATTCTCTACTAATTTAGGTATTCTCTGTGATCTGTGCATTGCAGAGCATGTACCCAGCCTATTGAGCTCTTTCTACAGTCCAAGTTTTTCCCTGAACAGGGAGCATATAAGGATTCATGCTTATTATCAAGTACTGATAGAGTTTTATTTCTTTCGATTTGTATTTCTTATATTCATTTTCTTCTATTTGTTGGAGTTTTGTTTTTGTTTATTTATTTTTGGTTTGGGGGCCACATCAGCTGTAGAACATTGCAGATAGATTTTAGGGTTTTGTCTTCTTCTAGAAAGGATTAATATATATCCCCCCCCCCCCCCCCGCCCCAGTGGCTGATTTTGCTATCTGTTTGGAAACTCTTCAGCTAAAATTTCTCAGACTAGAGGATTTACCCACCATACAAATAAGTTTAGCTGCAAGTTTCTATGTGGGAAAGCTTGTAGTTATAGAGCTTTTGGGGAGTTTGTTTTTCTTCTATTCTGTACCTGGGTTTAAGATATATGGTCTTCCATCAGAGGTTTGTTTATTACCCCTAATTTACCCTCTCACTGAGCTCACTAAGTCCTTTAGGATTTTTTTGTTTTTGTTTTTTGGCCACACCTTGCGGTGCTCAGGGGTTACTCCTGCTGTCTGCTCAGAAATAGCTCCTGGCAGGCATGGGGGACCATATGGGACACCGGGTTTCGCACCAACCACCTTTGGTCCTGGATCGGCTGCTTGCAAGACAAACGGCTGTGCTATCTCTCCGGACCCAGTCCTTTAGGAATTTATGCATCAAGTCTTCCATTATGTTTATCATCTGGGCTTTCCTGTAGATATTCTCCCTTACTCACAAAAGTTTCTTTTTTTTGTTTGTTTGTTTGTTTTTTTTGGGGGGGGCACACCTGGTGACGTTCAGGGGTTGCTCCTGGATATTCGCTCAGAAGTCGCTCCTGGCAGGCACGGGGGACCATATGGGGAACCGGGGGATCGAACCGTGGTCCGTCCTAGGTTAGCGCAGGCACCTTACCTCCAGCGCCACCGCACGGCCCCCAAAAGTTTCTAATATAAATTCAGTAATTCCCTTGGCTTAGTAAACTTCAAAATGTGAAAGCTAGCTTTTGTGCTTTAGGTTCAGTTTCTTGGTTTTGAGGTTCTGATATATTTTTTTCATTTTTTTGCCCACTTTATAAAGTATATATTTAAATAATATATACTTTTTAGTCACTTGAACATTTTATTTCCATAGTACTGCAAAATATCTCAGTTATTGTACTGTAGGAAAAGGCAATACTATTACAAGTTTAGCTTTGTGTTTGTGTGAGTTTTTTGTTGTTGTTGTTGTTGTTGTTGTTGTCACTATCTTCTTTTTTTGAGTAATTTACTTCTAATGGGGGTTATAGGTACAAGCTGAGTTTTCGCAGGTTACATTTCTGATAGACTTATTAAAGAATGATTTGCATGCTTCTGTTGACACAGCCAAAAAGCACTTTTCACCAGGTACCATCCTAGGAATGAAACTATGCATAGAAGTGATCAAATTGCACCATAAATCCCCGTGTCACACAGTTGAAGGTAATAGGGAAGACTGAGTAAATCATCCATTGGGCATGATCAAGCTAAGGAGAAAGAAAGCAGAAGGACTTCTGATCTTTGCAGAGAAGGGCTCAGAAAGTTCTTACTAATAAGGTGATCATTACTTTCCTTTTAAACCATCCATAGTAATGCTTAGGAAGCTTCTTTTGGCTTGATGTTGAGGATGGAACTAGGAATTGAACCCTGTACTTTAGCCTTCTGTGCTATCTCATTAATATACAACCGGTTTTTTGTTTGTTTTTGTTTTGTTTTGGCAGTGCTTGGGGCCAAGTCCAGGGCAGTCATTCTATAGCTGAGCTATGTCCTTATTCTATTCAAGAATGATTTTTTTAAGTGTAAACTGTGAACATTCCCTGGAAAAATACTATATGTTTTACATATGCTTAATCAAACAGGGAATGAAAAATTCTCTGTAGTCTTAGATTATAAAGTTGCTCCAAAATGCTCTTTTTTTTTTCCTCTAAAATCTCAATTTTCTCTTTCTAGTTCTTAAGGGGCAACTGGTATTTTGATTCTTTGACTAGGAGATCTGTCTTCTTGACCTGTGCCATTTCTCTGAGACTTTTTATGTGTTTGTTAAAAAAAGACCCCTACCTTCCCTCAGGCTTATCGGGTGAAATGAGAAAACTGATTAAGAGTCTGATATTTCATGGGAGCCTATTGAGTACATTTTTTTTTTTGTATTCCATCTTCCCTGGCCACATGCCTTTCATAACCTGTTTTCAGTACTTGCAGTGCCTCTGTAATAGCAGTTTGTTTTTGTTTTTTCTTTTGCTTTGTGGCCCACCCAGCCATGCTCAAGGCTTCCTCTTGTACTTGGGGGCAGTATGTGGTGCCAGAATCAAAACAGGGTTAGCCACATGTTGGGCAAAAGTCTTAAATCTTTAATCTTTCCTAACTGTAGGATTTTTATGCAACATTATGGAGAGATTTTGTAATAATTAAAGACAAATTAGTGCTCTAACTGCACTCACTTCCATTTGTGGCGAGTTTCATATCATGGACTGGTTCTCCTGGCCATCATTTCTGTTGTCTCTGGATAATATAACTATACTATCTTTTATTTGTTTTATATCCCACAGATTAGTGAGATTATTCTATGTCTGTTCCTCTCTGACTCATTTCACTCAGCATGATAATCTTCATGTTCATCCATGTATAAGCAAATTTCATGACTTTGTTTTTCTCAACAGCTGCATAGTATTTCATTGTGTAGATGTACCACAGTTTCGTTAGTCACTCATTTGTTGTTGTCGGGCACCTGGATTATTTATAGATTCAGACTTGTAAATAGTGCTGTGATGAAGATAGGAGTTGAGCAATAGATTCCAGGAACACTAATGTTTTCTACTGAGATTTTCTTTAATTTGAAGATAGTAAAATCTTTGTTGTAGTAGTGATTTTGGTACTGAATTCCATGGAGTCTGGATTTGTTTTCTTGGTTTATATCAGAATGATTCTTTTTATCTATTCTTTTTTGTTTGTTTTGGTTTGGGCTTTTTGGTTTTTGGGTCACTCCTGCCTATACTCAGGGGTTACTCCTTGCTCTGTGCTCAGGAATCACTCCTGGAAGCCACGGGGGTACCATATGGAATGCCAAGATTTGAACTACTTTCTGTCCTGGATCAGCCTTACCACTGTGCTATCTCTCTGGCCCCCTTTCTTATCTATTTTTTTTTTTTTTGGGCCACACCCGGTGACGCTCAGGGGTCACTTCTGGCCATCTGCTCACAAGTTGCTCCTGGCAGGCACTGGGGACCATATGGGGAACCGGGGTTTCGAACCGCGGTCCGTCCTAGGTTAGCACAAACACCTTACCTCCAGCGCCACCGCCCGGCCCCTTCTTATCTATTCTTAACTTTGGATGGCTGTTGAGATTTCATGAGAGTTGAACAATATCAAAATAAGAAAAGCAGTAAAGATGAACCAAATGCAGTGATTTAAATTGCATACTTTTGGTTTTTTAATCTACTTCCAGGCACACCATTGTCCACGCCCTGCTGGACATGTCCTTCCTTCGATTCCCTGGGGAGATGCCCTCTAACCTCTGAGAGCAGTTGGACCACACATTCTGAAGGTACCAGTAGTCCTAGCTTGGCCCCCTCGTACACAGACCTACAACTCATCAATGCAGAGGAACGGGCGAGTGGCCGAGCTTCTGGCGCTGATTCCACAGGTAAGTTGGAACACCAAGCCCAATGACTTTGCAAATTTTTTTCTGTTACCTCCTGCATCCCACTTCCCTTAAAAAAATACAGCCCATGTTATTTGCAGATTGAAATTAGGTGTTGTCATGCAGTCTAATAGGAATACAGAATTCAAATTTGGAGAAAAAATGTACATAGACATAGATTGATGTTTGATATTAATATGAAGAAACCACTTGGCAGTATATTTTGATGTGCTATTTTATGACTATTATTCTGTCTAGTAGCTGCTCTCTAACAATTTTCCTTGGATAACTGAACTGTTTGTAATATGCATGAGACTGAATCTTTCATCTAACCACCCACACTGATCTTCCCTTTTCAGCAAAAGGGAGATAGATTTAAGCAGAATAAAAGCAAATGTTAAACGAAGCAGAATAAAAATCAAGACTCAACCTCTTTGTCCACAGTTACATTTTGAAGTTATGTTTTCTACTTAAACTGAGTTATAATACACTGGTCTGTAATATCCCATAGTCTCTGTTAATAATTTTCAGTAGGTGTAGGTTGGAATGTTGGCTAGCTTTGTGGGTGGAAAATGGTCTTGCCAACAAGTGTGATAGGTTAACTTTGGGACAGAATTGCAAAGATTCTTTGTGTTCATTTGTTATTATTATTTTAATTTTTTTATTGCCTTACAATGGTTGACAGTATTTGAAAGGTACTGTGTGTTCTTGATGTTTTGCTGGTTTACCCCAAGGGATTGTTTTGCTTCAGAAGTGATTGTGACTAAGTTTTTCTGTGGGTGAAATTGCCCAATGTGTCTAACAATCTTTGTTTTCTCTTTCTAAAACTTGTTTGGGAATTTTTGTGGGGGTTCTTTTTCGACTTCAGATCACAGTTGCCCTCATGGGTACAAATATGGTTTTACTGGTTAGAGCAGATATAAGGGCAAATCAGTCAGATTTTGGTTTGATATTTAAGAATAATGCAGATTGCTAGGGCCCAGGGCTCAGTGACCAGGAGAGCACACCTGGTGTACCCTGGGATCTGGTGTTCAAACTCTGGCATAGTATATAGATCTCCAAGAATGGAGGGTTTGGCCCCAACACCACTGGGCTAGAGCATTAACCCATCCACTCCAGTTAACTGAGTATTGCTAGTAATGACCCCACAGTCTTCGGAGTATTGCTCGGGGGGGGGGGGCCTCCCATCAAAAAAAATATTACTGGGGTAGAGCATAATATAGTGAGTAAGGCATTTGCCAATCTGGGTTCTGTTCTCAGCATCCTTGAGCACCACCAGATGATCCCTGAGCACAGAGTCAGGAATGAGCCCTGAGTACCGCCAGATATGACCTCAAAACAAAACAAAACAAAATGTTTTTCTTCACATTGTTTTCACATGCTGTCAGTTCTCATTCATCTCCATGGTCATTGAAACTGATGAGGAACTATAGTGCATCCTTAGGCTCCATCTGCACCATGG
>PVKC010027859.1:0-15643 GCA_004027635.1 Crocidura indochinensis
GCGGCTGCACCAGCGGCTGCACCGTGGCGAGGGCCCATGTGCCTGCCCGGACTGTGGCCGGAGCTTCACCCAGCGCACGCATATGCTGCTGCACCAGCGGAGCCATCGTGGGGAGAGGCCCTTCCCGTGCTCCGAGTGCGAGAAGCGCTTCAGCAAGAAGGCTCACCTGACCCGCCACCTCCGCACGCACACGGGCGAAAGGCCCTACCCGTGCGCCGAGTGTGGCAAGCGCTTCAGCCAGAAGATCCACCTGGGCTCGCACCAGAAGACGCACACGGGAGAGCGACCCTTCCCGTGCCCAGAGTGCGAGAAGCGCTTCCGCAAGAAGACGCACCTGATCCGCCACCAGCGCATCCATACGGGCGAGCGGCCTTACCAGTGTACCCAGTGTGCGCGCAGCTTTACGCACAAGCAGCACCTGCTGCGGCACCATCGGGTGCACGACGCTGCAGTGCGCTCCCCACGTCCCCCGGAGATGCCCGCCTTGCCCGGCTCCACCGTGCCACAAAACCCTCCTGACCCAAAGCCTTTCATCTGCACCCAGTGTGGTCTATGCTTTGACTGGAAGAACAACTTTGCCACGCACCAGCAGCAGCATGGTAGCGAGGAGCAGCGCCCTTTTGGATGCAACGAGTGCGCCTCTGCAGACCCTGCTGCTGCTGCTGCTGCTACTGCCACCACTTTGACATCTCCAGATAGCCTGATGCCAACGCCTTGTGCCCGGGCCTCCGAGCGCACCACCTGCTGCCCAGACTGCGGGCGCAGCTTCGCCCACGGGCAGCACCTGGCGCGCCACCGACGCACGCACACGGGAGAACGGCCCTTCGCCTGCGCACAGTGTGGCCGCCGCTTCGGCTCCAGGCCCAATCTGGTGGCGCATGCCAGGGCGCACAGTGGGGCCCGACCCTTTGCCTGTGCGCAGTGTGGCCGACGCTTCAGCCGCAAGTCGCACCTGGGCCGCCACCAAGCCGTGCACACTGGCAGCCGCCCACACTCCTGTGCCATCTGTGCTCGCAGCTTCAGCTCTAAAACCAACCTGGTTCGCCACCAGGCGATTCACACAGGCTCTCGCCCCTTCTCCTGCTCTGTGTGTGGCAAAAGCTTCAGCCGAAAGACTCACCTGGTGCGTCATCAACGCATCCACACTGATGCAGAACATCAGGGCTCCGACACTGCCCTCGAGGCCCCAGGCTGGTCTGCTCCCACTGTGGCGGCCACACCCCAACTCTTCTTCTGAGCCATGGCCTGCACCCTACATTTCTAATCTTATCACGATTTGGAATGTATACACCTGTCCATTTCCCTTCTCTCTTCAGGGGAAGAAGCAGAAAGGAGACCAGCTTTGACACCCGTGACAAAAAACACTGAACACAAGGAGGCTCCCTCCCATAAAGAGAACCCGAAAACACGCTTTGGGGAGGGGGGTATGGCTGCACCAGGAAGTGTGTTAGTGGAAGGAGGCAGTGAGTGCTTCTCTGTTCTTTGTGTCCCATTAAATATCACAACTGAAAACTTTAGGATTGCTTGTGAGTTGGAAGAGGAAACCCTTGACTCTTGCCTTCCCTATGCTCCCTTCATCTGTGCACCCCTTCCTCTCTTGTTCTCCATGAGGTTAGCCAGTGATGACCCCACCTAGTTAAAATATAACAGGAAAATCTGCCATGAAGCCTTCAAGACTGGGACTCAGGCATGAGTGGATGAAGCCCAATTAGACCCTCAAGTCACTTGGTTTTCTTCCATGATAGGCCAATTATTTTTTCGCCCATGTTATAAGGAGGCTACATTATTGATTCAATTCTACTTCCGGTTCAGAAATCAGACAAGTCAAAAGTTTACCCAGTTTATTTCTTAGGTATTTCTGCTGGTGGGAAGGTGGCAGTGGGGAAGAGGAAAGGGGACAAGATGCCCTTTATTGAGGTTCCTATGGGAAGCGCCCCCCCTCCCCATGAGCCCATAAGGCTCAAATGTTTGTCTCCAGTGATCTCCCTCAACCCCTTGGTCTAGACCCACATCCCTATCTGCCTGGCAGCAAACCCAGGACATTGGCACTTGCTTCCCACTCTGCTTCTAGTAAGGTCTGTTGGATCCTCAGTGCAGAACTTTAGCTGCTTTCCTATCTAGGCAGTTAGGATGCTGGGTCGGACATGACAAGGATGGCTGGGGTTCAGCCCCTCTGTGGTCTCCTGAACTTCTCACTAGAGTCCTCACTTCCTCTCACCACTCCCGTAAGATTATGAGAATTAAAGTTTCACTCAGGCACATGTGCAAGCATACATATGTGCACATACACCCAGCACCATACCAGGTTCCGCCAGCCAGTTCCCTACCCTCATGGAACACAGGTGACGTGAGGGCCTCATGTCAGCCAGCACAGGGCTGGAGAAGGGTGTGGAAAGGGTATTATTCCAAATTTAGGAGGGTGGCAGGGTGGCTGGCCAGAAGAATATATGTGAGAAGACAGATGAGGGTGCTTGAAAATCCGGTGCTAGGACGTCCAAGTTCTGGCATGACTGGGGCTTCGTGAAAGGGCAGGGGCCGGTCTGGGCAGGTTTGGAAGCTGGTTGAATGCAGGGTGGTGAGAACTGAGTTCTTGCATGTCAACATTGCAGGTGACAGTGATGATAAAGTTATGAAGACGGGTGGAGCTGAGAGACACTGACTGACTGGGCAACTGGAACACATCCGGTTGTCCTATGTGGATAGGAGTCGGAGGAACTCATGAAGAGACTCTGTTGTCTGCTTATGGGAGACCTGGCCCTGCAGGTCTTTCCCTGAGAAGGGGTCATGCAGTGGGGGGGGGGCTATATTGTACTAAGGACAGTTTTGGTGCTGCCATATTGATGTTACCAGAAGGAAGGGAGCTGTTCAGGTGCAGTGTTCCAGAGATCTGTGAAGGGTAGTTGAAGATCCATCAGCATATTTCTGAAGCTACAAGGTCATGGGTAGTTTCTCTCCACCCCCAAGTGACAAATTATGTGTGTGGTGCTAAGATCAGATCCCTACAGGCCTTGGAGGGCAGAACAGAGAGAATCCTTAAGGATTGAGAGGACAGAAAGAAACCCTGCAAAGGAAATACAAAAGACAACAGAGAGTAGAGGGGAGACTTTCAGGAAGGAGGAAACAGTACCCAGGTAGAGGACACAGAGATATTGAATAGGGGAGATAGTCAAGACTGGATTTTGCTGCAAGATTGTTGGCCAATTTTGGGAAAGTAGTTTGGGGATGGTGTGTTGGGGGGCACTGTACTATCTCTAGACTTGGCATTTTATGATTGTTTTGTTTTTGGGTCACATCCAGCAGCGCTCAGTTACTCCTGGCTCTACGATCCTGACAGGCCAGGGACACCATATGGGATGCCGGGATTCGAACCACCATCCTTCTGCATGCAAAGCAAACGCCCTACCTCCATGCTATCTCTCCCGCCCTCTTGCCCTGGCACTTTATTTTTTATTTTTTTTATTTTTTGGTTTTTGGGCCACACCCGGTGACGCTCAGGGGTTACTCCTGGCTATTCACTCAGAAGTCGCTCCTGGCAGGCACGGGGGACCATATGGGGAACCTGGGGATCGAGCCACGGTCCGTCCTAGGTTAGCGCAGGCAAGGTAGGTACCTTATCTCCAGTGCCACCGCCCGGCCCCTCACTTTATAAATTTTTACTGTCATTTTATTTTGAGCCTTCTAAGCAGTTCCCAGGAGTCCCAAGGGCTACTCACACCAATACTGGGACATGAAGTTCTGGGGATTGAGTTGGTTGTGTCAAGAGCTTTCACGCATCACACGTGTCCAGCCCTCTGAGCACCTTTCCATCACAGCACATTAACTGCTTGAAATGTCACAAAGAAATTTGGACTTTCAGCTTTTGTGTATGTGTGTTTTAGCTACACCAGACTGTGCTATGTGGTTATTCCTGGCTTATAACTCAGGGGTCACTCCTGGTGTGGTTCAGGAATCATGGGGTGCATGATTCCTGAACTTGCAGCTCTCTGGTGAAAAATGGTGGAAGACTAAGCAGCCAACCTATGGCTGATTTGAGCAGCCTCTTCAGACTGACAGGTATGGCCTCACCCCCCTCCACTGACCCCACTTCCCCCTGTCTGGCCCTTCCCATTCCTTTGCTCTCCATCCAGAGTTAGCTGCTGGGCACCAAGCTACATCCAAAGAAATCTGGCCAATGTTGAAAATCAAACACACGAAAGCAACATTTACATTGGTTATACTCATGTTTTTATTTCTCTAAACATTCTGGAATTCCTGTGTAAAGAGCAGCTTTTGGATCCTGCTGTGTATTTGTGTGGTCTGCCAGGCACCAGATAGACATTTCCAGGAATTTATGTTCTTCCTCAGGTTGCCTCTACAAGGTGCATCTTCGTCTCTGAAGCTTGCTTGCAAATAGTTAGAAATCTTTTAGTGCAAGGATGGAGTAAGGTAAACAAGAGGGGGTCCTTCCACTGCCAACATGCTTGGGGAGACAGATCTAGACACCCTTGTACCCCTCAACTCTAGAAGCTCAACACCTTGGATACACATCTGTGTCAACCATTTTGGAGAGGGAATGGCATATGCATGTGAAAGTGCTCTGAGAAGCAGTTCTATATATAGAAATGTTTTATTCATCACTTGATTTATTTTTTCCTTCTCAATCTTCCAAAAAAGCCATGGCAGTAATGGGGATAGAGTGCCGGAGCTGGCCCACTATGTAGGACTAGCATAAGGGTGAAATATGCTACGTTGATCAGGAACCCACATGTGGATGGAGATGAGGCATCGGGGTCTATGAACAGATGAGCTGGGCACTGAGTAGCCTATGGTTCCAAAGAGAGCAGAGGAAGTTGCAGGAGATAGATGGGGGGCTGCCCAGGTGCTGCCCAGAGAACCTGCAAATTTGTGGATCTGGTAGAAGAATTAGAAGGATAGGAGCCCAATGCTACCTTTTCGCCCACACACCTCCCTCATATCCTCTCATATCGTCATATGAAGCAAAAGCTTCATGGCCCAACCCCAAGGGATTGGGGAGATACAGGTCTGGGAGCAAACACTAACACAGGAAATAATCCACACAAAGTTGAAGGGGATGATAAAAGTTCAGGAAAATTCCACTACAAGCTTTCCACTCCCAACACTAAGGCCAGCAGGCAGATAGCGCAGTTGTAGAAAAACAAAACTGCATTTCTCAATGAGCATGAAGGCTTTTTATTGGAAAATGAAAGACCATATACTGGGGCCCGGGAGATAGCATGGAGGTAAGGCGTTTGCCTTTCATGCAAAAGGTCATCGGTTCGAGTCCCCGTGCCCCATGTGGTCCCCCGTGCCTGCCAGGAGCAATTTCTGAGCATGGAGCCAGGAGTAACCCCTGAGCACTGCCGGGTGTGACCTAAAAACAAAAAACAACAACAAAAAAAAAGAAAGACCATATACTGTAGAGGGGAACAGGTAGGGTAAGGGACTAATCCAAAAGGTGCTTCAATCCAATGAGTGATAAGCACCAGAAAAGAAGAATTATCCTGAATAGAATGAAGACCGGTTATTCCAACACTCCTGACCCTGTGTGGTTGCCCAGATCCTGCGTTTTCAACTGTCACCACCCTCCAATCAGCTGTCTCCTCCTTTCATAATCACTGTGAAACATTTGGTCTCCCACTAGGTTTTTTTTAAATAAGGTAAAATATACATAATATGACATTTACCATTTTGAAGTGTGTCATTCAGGGATAACCCTTCCACAGGTTTCTCCAAAACCTTTCCATTGTCTCAGAGACTCTGTTCCCAGTCTCCTTTATCTGGCACCTTTAGATTAGGATGCCATTAGTGTGTGAGAGGGAGAGGCAACTGGAGCATGGGGTTGCATTAGAGGCCTGGAGGCTTCCTTGAATTGGTTGCTGGGAGAAAGTTGGATATTGTGCAGGAATGAGCAAGGATATCGATCCCTGGAATCCAAGCCTACCTCAGTTACCCCTTATGTACTTGTCCTATGGATCTCTAAAATGAAGAGGAGAAAATAATAAATATGTGCGATAGATATATATTTATTATATGTAAATAATACATATAATATATATTTATATATGATATATAACTCAATAATAAACAGAAGAAAAAAATTAACTGCGCCCTCTGCAGGCCGCCCTTGTCAAATCAGCCCTGGCTGAGGCCTACTGCAATCTAGGTTTCTACTTGGAGAAAAACAGTAAATCTACAGCTGTGCCTTCCAGTCTTCTGAAGGTTTGGCCTCCTCTAGATCTAATGTGGCCCTGTAATCAATCATTACCAATGGGACAGGAGCAAAATCCCTCCCTGTGTCCTGCTTTCAGGTAACCAAAAAAAAAATTTGTGAAAAAAATCCTTAAAGTATCTTTAGCCAAAATCACCCATTCCTATGCTCAAGACTAATTCTTTGATTCTTTGTGTCAATTTTCTTTTGTTTTGTTTTTGTTTTTGGGTCACACCCAACAGCTTTCAGGGATTACTCCTGACTCTTTCTGACGGTCAGAAATCGCTCCTGGCAGGTTTGGGGGACCATATGGTATACCGGATTCAAACCACCATCCTTCTGCATGCAAGGCAAACATCCTACCTCTATGCTATCTCTTCGGCCCTCTTTGTGTCAATTTTCTATTCGATTTCATCACAGGGGCACCAAGTTTTATCAGCTTTCCCAAAGAATCAGCATTACTGGGGCCCGAGAGTAATAGCACAGCAGTAGGGTGTTTGCTTTGCATGCAGCCAACCCAGGACAGATCCTGGTTTGATCCTAGGCATCCCATATGGTCTCCTAAGCCAGCCAGAAACGATTTCTGAGTGCAGAGCCAGGAGTAACCCCTGAGCACTGCCACTGGGTGTGGTGAAAAAAAATCAGCACTACTATATTCAGCTCTTCATACATCCCGCCTTTATTCTGAATTTCCTTTACTATCCTTCTTGTTACTAATAAAATGAATAAATGAAATAATAAAATCTAATAAAATTTCTGCTTCTCTTTTGCACTCTTAATGCCTGTAAGTTTCTAACCATACATACATATGTATGTATATATATGTGTGTATATGTATATATATATATATCTTTAATCTGTAAAGTTTGTAGTTGTGCTCTTATAGTTTAAAATATTTCTGGTACAGGGGCTGGAGTAATAGCACAGCCGATAGGGCATTTGCCTTGCACGAAGCTGACATGGGTTTGATCCCTGGCATCCCATATGATCCCCCAAGCACCACCAGGAATGACCCCCTAGTGCAGAGCTAGGAGTAACTCCTGAATACCACTGGGTGTGACCCCCTCAAAACCCCAAAATTACCTAGTACCCATTATGATTTTTTTCATTCCCATTTTTTTAGCTTAGTCAACAGCATGACTAAAATAGAATTTTAAATATAAGGATTTCGGGGCCCGGGAGATAGCATGGAGGTAAGGCATTTGCCTGTCATGCAAAAGGTCATCAGTTCAAATCCCAGTGCCCCATATGGTCCCCCGTGCCTGCCAGGAGCAATTTCTGAGCATGGAGCCAGGAGTAACCCCTGAGCACTGCTGGGTATGACCCAAAAACCAAAAAAAATAAAATAAAATAAAATAAAAAATAAGGATTTGAAGGGCCAGATAGTACAGTGGGCAGGGTGCTTACCTTGCATGTAGCCAAATCGAGTTCGATCCCTGGCATCCCTATGGTCTCCCAAGCACCATCAGAAGCAACCTCTGAGCATCACTGTGTGTGGCCCCAAAACCAAAAACATTTTTTTCTGATTATTTTATTTTTGATTTTTGGGTCACACCCGGCAGTGCTCAGGGGTTACTCCTGGCTCCATGCTCAGAAATCTCTCCTAGCAGGCTCAGGGGACCATATGGGATGCCGGGATTCGAACCATCGACCTTCTACATGCAAGGCAAATGCATTACCTCCATGCTATCTCTCCGGGCCCTTTTCTGATCATTTTAAAACTTAAAAGCTAATGTCTAGGCACACACCATACCCTCTAAATTTCAATACTTGAATGATTATACTCCTTATAATTTCAATCATTATTTGTTTAAGCTTGTTCCTGGGCTCCATTTATGTCTAGTAGATTCATAAGTGATGGAAAAGCTGCTGATCCCATGTGGGTGCCCTTTACTGGATTCTTGCTCACATCCTTCTGAACCTCCCAACCTGGACTCTTACTGAGATGTGTCTCCCACATGTGACTGAAATTACACTGCTTCTCTTTTTGGCTCTTTAAATTTTGAAGATATTGGAAGAGACTGGAATGAGAAAACATCATCGTTTATCACAAATAAGCCTCAGTTCCGGTGTGTCTTCAGCCATAGAGCAGTGATTTACAGAAATACTATAATCAGGGATGTTAATGGACTAATGGACCCCATGGTTCCTGAGCACTGCCTGGGGAGGGGGGACCTGACATCCCTAGCCAAGGAAAATCTCACTGCAGGGGAGCCGCATTGAAAAAAATGGAAGGACAGAAAGTAAGTGGGTTCTGAATTCTGCTCCTTCAGCAGCACCCCAGTGTTATGGGGTCTGTAGCAGGAAGACTATAAGGTGTTGTCAGTAACATCACTCATAAGGCATCTGTGCCATGTGGGTTCCCTGACTTGAACTAGGAGACACCATGATTCCTGTAACCCCACACATGCAGCCTTATATCTGGGACCCCCAGGAGCTGGGGAAGCTGAGTCTTGAGAGTGTGAGAGTGATGCACTCAGTGGCCTCAGTCATTGGTTCTAGAGCTGGATCCCAGAGGCTTCATCCCAGAGCTGCACCTCCTGCATGCGCCCTTCCCCAAGACAGGATGGCCCCTTGCATGTACCTCTGCAGGAGGAGGAGGTAGGCAACCAGAGCTCTTGCTGGGGTGGAGAGGGGCACAGAGGTGCAGGTACTTTTCCATTGAGCAAGGTGTGGGTCCATCATCCTGACTGACACTTCCCACAGGTTGCACACCCTCTAGATGGTCACAGCTGAGTGGACGAGGTTGCTTCCTGTCTCCGGGGCTTGCACTGTAGCTCCTGCAGCCATCTAGAGGCTGGTTCAGTCACATACTGCTCACACAATTCCACGAGCATGTCCTAAGATATGCCAGGGCTAACTCCAGACTCCAGCCCCACACCTTTCATGTCTAGTGTCACTCAGCTCCTTCCCAAGTCTGTGGTGACACCAATTTCTGAATGTAATAGGGATAGCTTACTCAGGCCCAAGGAGGTTCTCAGATTCTCACCAGCATAGATGACCCGGCAACTGGTGTCCTCTGGTCAGTGTTTCCAGGGCTACTTCTAGAAGTTTCAGGCCCAGTAGACTTGGGGGTAGGCCTCAGGGCTGGCAAGTGGGTTCTCATGGGCCATCAGCCACCACCTGATGAGAGACCCCAGTTGACTAGGCCCTCAGGAAACTGATTGTGGTCAAGTTCTTGGGCCAAAATGAACCTGGACTCAGAACAGCCCCTACCATGCCACAGACCAACTGTGTCCCCAAATTCATGCTGAGTGCCTGACTCTGACCAGGTCCCAAGGTGTTCTTTGGGGGAACCATGCAAGGATGTAGGGTGGTCTTAGTCCAGTGGGTCTGGGGGGAGTTTCATGGGAAGGACACTTGAATGATGGGTGCTCAGTGAGGTTGTGGAAAGGAGTCAGGAAGACAGGATTACAGCCCGCCCAGCCACAACCAGCCCTAGATCACCTGGGACACTTGGTCTAAGACAGGGGTCTCAAACTTGCGGCCCGTAGGCTTCAAAGGGCTCTCCGTACATTTTGTGGCCCTGCCCTAGAGGAATCTTTTTTGTTTTGTTTTAGTTGTCTGGATCACACCCCCCAATGTTCAAGGCTTACTACTGACTTTGCACTCAAGGATCACCCCAACTTTGCCTCCTGCAGCCTCCAGGTAAATTGAGTTTGAGACCCCTGGACTCTAAGAGATGAATAGAAACTGGTTGGTGTATGGACCAACCAGGATGCTTGTTTTCCATAGCTGGTGGGACCAGCAGGGCAGGAATTTGGGGCACAGGGGTAGCTGAACAAGCAAGACCAACTGTTCCCTTTGTGACCAGCTTCTTTAATTGATGAGCCAACCAGGGGATCCAGTTCTGGGCCCCAAAGAAGCCCCGTTAGTGGCCACCCCCCAGGAGAGTACCAAGGGGGGAATCTGAGGAACCTGAGCCCGAAGGCCAGAGGCATGGCATGCCCCTCCAAGATGGCCTCCCTGAGATGATGGCAGCATCCTGGGGTGACTTGGCCCAGGTGTACCACCCCCACCCAACCCTTCATGGCCCAGATACTGGAAAGGTCCGATTTGAGCTGGGTGCAGGGGCCAAACGACCCTGGGGTGGGTCCTCTGCAGCACCAAGTGGAGATAGGTGGGGAGTGGGGGCCCCCCACCTCAGGGCCCTGTGCTCTCCATTCCACAGTTCCACCTGTAGGGTTCTCTGGACTCCGGCCAGCAGACCGTTGGGGTTAGGGGCTGGGTGTGGGACTCGGGTCGGCACTGTTGACAGTTCTATGTCTGGGCAGATCACGGGTACAGACAGTGGAGGGGTTGGGGGGTTCTGGGGTGCTCCTGTGTGTCCGAGAGGAGGGTGCACAGCACAGCTGTAAGTCGAAGGTAGAGACTGCTGGGAAGGGTCCACGATGGGCCCAGGAGAATCTCCTGTGGGTACAGCCGTGGGCAGCTGAGAGGTTGGGCGTAAACGGCTGACTATGGGCAGGCTCACAGTATCTACAGCCCTGCTGCCTTCAGCTGGGCTCCGCAGCAACCTGGGTTTGGGCCGGACTGGGCCCCTGTGTCTCCAGTAGGGCAGAGGCCGGTGTCCAGGGCTTGCTCCCCAGCGTGGCGCCCGTGGGGAGGCCCACGGCCATGAAGCCTGAGTCTTGGGACCGGAGACCCGAGGCCGCCGCCCCAGACGGTCCACCTGTGTCCTTAGGGCGGCTACCTCCTGGGACAGGCCAGACAGGGCAGTTGCCAGCCGCTCCAGCTTTTCAGCAAGGGCAGCACCGAGGCCACGGAGTTCCTGTTGCAGGGGTCCGGTGCACGGGCACGGTGGCTGGGCATGGGCAGTGGGTACCGGTGAACTTCCTGGAGGTGGCCTCTCAGTTGTACAGCCTGAAACCAGAGGGAGTGCCAATGCTGGGTGCGTGAAGCGGGGCATTCTCTGCAGTCTGCTCAGAACCCAGGTCAGCCCCACTCACCTACAGCAGTTGACCCTTGGCGTGCAGGTCCCAGGCTCCCTGACTCTGCACTGGCTTCTGGCTTCCAGGACGGGGTCTCCGGGGCTGTCCCCAGAGGCTGACAGGGCCCTGGCTCTGGCCTTGTCTCCAGACGAGGGGCAGCACAAGAGGCGCTAGCAGTCACTGACAAAGAAGAAAGAAGTGGGCCTGAGTCTCCAGCCACCTCTCCCAGGAACTCTGACTCCCAAGGAGGAGCCTGGAGTTGGGTTCCTGCAGTTCCAGAACTGGTGCTGGGTACTGGGGGAGCAGGCAGGTGGACAAGGCCAGTCGCTTGCTCCTGAGTCTGAATGAGCCTGCTGGGGCTCAAAGCTGCTCCACAGGGCCTGGTGCTGTTTCAACCAAATGTGGTGCAGAGAGCAGGACCAGGGGAGTGGGGCAGGTGGGTCTGCAGGTACTGAAGCAGGTCTGGGCGTAGGGGCATCCTCCCCACCTCACCTTTTCCAGTGCTGCTCAGGGGGCTGGTACCCGCTTCTCTCCAAGATGCCTGGGTCTGGCTACCCGGTGATTCCCCTGCAGCTTCTGCTGTGTCCAGGGGACAAGTGTCCAGTTGTCCCAGTGGCAGACAGAGGCCCCCTGATGCCACCTTGTGGCCATCAAGCTTCCAAATCTCTGTGCAGATTTTCTTTATGTTAGTTATCTCTCTTACTCTGACACGTACGCACATATATATACATGCATATACATAAGTTCATGGCTTCTCTGGAGGGTAGTGGGCCTCCACTTGGTCCTTCCTGCCCTCAGCCCCCCCCTCCCCCCATTGAAAACTCAAGCTTCATAAGCATCCAGGACTTGCTGGGAACCCTGAGACCCATGTCTGTCTCTAGGGTGAGGAGGAACCCAACACCTGTGTCTGTCTTAAGCCCCCTAGTCAAGTTGGGCTCACCTGCACTGAGTCGGCTATGTCCTGTGGGTTCTGTAGTCCCTGGGTCTCCCATGGGGCTGTGGTGGGCAGGGGATGGTAGACCTGGTCCCTGGCCACTGGGCAGCCCTGCCCTGTCCGGCGTTCCCTGGACCTGGGTTGTACTGGCAGGGCCTGGTGGAGCTCGCCGTCCACTCAGGTCTCCAAGTAGCAGTTCCCCCTGCAGGCGGGGCTGCCAGGGTACCAGCTCAGGCCGTGGCTCCTCTTCGGAGCTGCTGAAGCTGGAGCTGGAGCCGGAGCCAGGGCTGGGGCTGGGACTGGGGCCGGCCAGGCATGCAAAACGCAGTGGCCTCCCTGGCAGGATTCCCTTCAGTGAGTTCTCCAGACAGCGGAGTGGGGACGGTCTGCTGGTCACTCCTGCAAAGGGAAGGCATGGGAAGCCCCCGCCCATCAGCCCAAAGAGATCCACCTGAGCAGGCAGTGCCAGAGCACTCAAGCCACAACCCCACACCACCTGCCCAGGGCTCTGGGCACCCTCAAGTCCAGCCAGTTCTCCAGTCACTTTGGAGAGGCAGCAGGGAATCTTCTGCAAGTCTCTGGAAGCTCCTCAGAAGGAATGGGACAAGGGCTGAAGCTAGCCAAGATTCGAGGTACACGGAGACCTTTCTGATAGTAGGATCCAGAAAATTCTAGATCTCAGGAAGTCTGGGGTTGACTATGGGCCACACGGGTGAGTATGCAAAAGGGTCTTCTAGGAAAACCTCATGACAACACAAATTCAGATTTATAGTCCAGGGTTTCATGGGAGAGAAATGAGCCAGGGAGGAGCGCATGGGGCTCACCGTCCTGTGACCATCTCCATGGTGCCCGGGGCCCACCAGGATCCTTGGTGTCTCGTGGGTAACAGGCTGGTCCACTGCTGGGGGTAAGTGTTGATGGACTGGCCGGTGCGAGGCTCTTGGGGGGCAGGGCTCCTACCCGCTGGGTAGGATTGGGGGACTCAACAGCCTCGCCCCTCGATCCTGCATCAATGAGAAGCCAAGAGACCTGTGAGCATGAAGCAGGCATGAGGACAAGCAGAGAATGGTCTACCAGATTCCCAACGACACTAGCTCTGGGAATAGATGCACACAGCCCTGGCCTGTAGTGCTCAAAGACTCCCCTAAGTGGGGTGTCCAGCTTTGCCTGCATTGGAGAAGCAGAGGGTGGGGCCAGGGCACTGCAAAGTGTCCACAAATCTGATTCCCCAGGCATTTCATCTCACCTTCCTTGTCTGTGTTCCAGTTCCGGGGCTCTAATCGCCGAGGAGCCCTGTCCCCTACTGAGGACCAGCACCATGCAGGCCGCAGTCGGGGTGCAGGGATCTCGCGGAGACAGTTCTCCAGGCCCTGGAGTGGGCCTTTCCCCATGGGGCTACCTGTGAAAACCCAACAGGTCTAGTTGGGTTTCCCCGAACTCTGGGAACTGTATCTGCTGTCTGTGTCTGGCCAGAGAAGCAGCATCCCATTCTGGATGGTCAGGTCACCAGTACTCAGGATGTTATTGAACCCTCAGCTCTATCCAGCAATCTGGGACCCACAGGTCACAGGAAAAACCAGAGGACCCAGCGCAGGAGGGAACAGACTGTCCTGGCTTGGTCCTTTCTAGACTCAGTGGCTGCTGGACAAGCCACACTGGACATCACTGAGCTTTGGGGAGTAAGGTTTCTGGGAGAGCTGGGCCAGAAGCTTCTAAGAAGCAGTATAACACCCCACTGCAATCCTCATAGGTGCCATGCAGCTTCTGGAACAGGAATTGTTAGCCCCAGCAAGAAGCCTGACTTAGGCAGCCATGGCAAAGTGATCACACCATGTAGAGTGGGCAGGAGGACAGCAGTACATCCCTACTGCAGCTCTCCTGTTTTTATCCATGTCACTTCCACTGGGGTGAGTGAGGGAACTGGTCTTGGAGGCAGGATAGTGGGAGTCAGAATTCAGAGGTAGGTGGCTGAGCCATGCAGGGTAGAACCCGAGGCCCACTCCTATATTCCCTTTGATGACAGTGGGGTGAGGAAAGTCTAGGGCCTAGGCTGAATTCTAGAGAATTTCAGAGATACCAGGTGGGAAGATGTTGCTTCATGGGAAGGTCCTGCTATAGACAGCCCTATAGGATGGAGGGAATGGGAAAGCCCTATAGGATGGAACTGAGACGACTATCTGGCTGCCTCATTGGAGGGATGGAATACTGCAGATGTGACTTCCCAAGGACCCCAATCTAGTGTCTGGGAACTTCTTCCACACTGGCTGGAGTGTGGACGGGAAATACATCCTTGTGCCAGGAGATCCGACCCTCTGCCCTGCCCTTCTCAAGCCCACTGCAGACACAATCTTTCAG
Source organism: Crocidura indochinensis (assembly GCA_004027635.1). Lineage (NCBI taxonomy): Eukaryota > Metazoa > Chordata > Mammalia > Eulipotyphla > Soricidae > Crocidura > Crocidura indochinensis. The sequence goes on from PVKC010027859.1 coordinate 14,429, forward strand.
ATACACATTTGGAACCCAAGTCAACCTGGCTGTGGGAGAACACTCATACCTCCATGTCACCCCCACCATTCTGGTTTGCTCACCTTTCCCTCCTGGGCACCCCTGGCTGCCCTCAGGGCTCTGGAAATCCAGGTCCCCATCAGTGCTGCTGGATGAGGAGAAGCTGGTGGGGGTCCCTAGGGGGCCCACAGGAAGTGCTGGGCTATCCCTTACACAACCCTGAAGGCTCAGAGCTGGTGCCAGGGTCACCTCTGCAGGAGAGTGCAACAGTGTCAGGAGAGGACAGAGGTACACAGGGAACCAGCCCCGGGGGTATCCCTCCAAGCTCTCCCACTCAGATGGGTAGCACCAGGGAAGCCAAGCTCCCAGAGAGCTGGAACTTCCTATATAAAGCTCTCTGGGAGCTGGAGATGAGACCCCCCCCGAGGCTCACATGCAGGGCCCATCCCCGACCGATGCCCAACTGGCCCGTCTACCTTCCCCACGTGTTCCTCGGGGCAGCAGCTCGGGTCTCGGAGACCCAGGGGCTCCTGGCGGGGGGCTTCGGAAGCGGGCGGCGGGCGGCTGGGGAGGTAACGAGCCGCTCAGGGGAATGCCCTTCAGACAGGCCTCCAGGGCTTCCAGGGGCGAGCTCGAGGCACTGCCGGCTGGGACAGGGGAGATGCCCTATCACCACCTCAGGCAGGTCCCCTGGCCTGGCCTGCCCCAGCCATCCCTCTGTGGACTTTAATCCACTCCCATCCCTAGTGGCAGGCATGGGGAGGGGGCGCCACATCATCAGGAGTGGGGGCAGGGAAAGAAATACAAACACCGGCCAGACCCCTGGCAGGCCTCACCTTGCACGAGATCCCGGCTGGACACATGGGGCCCCCCCGGGCTGCTGGTAGCCGAGGGGCTCTGTCTGCTGAGTCGACAGGATGTGGGCACTGGGGGACTCTGGGCCCAGCTATCCTCCACCTTAACCACTGAAAGCCCAGTTCCTGGAGGGGGTGCCAACGGGGGGCCAGAGCCTGTGGAAAGTCCCATCACAGGGTTCAGAGGGCCAGGATGTGGCATCCTAGGCCTCTAGGCTCAGCCCCCTGCAAAAGAGCCCTTCATATGCCTATGTGCCTGGGTTAGCTACATGCCCGCCCCAAACCTGATTCTCCCAGGGCTCTGAGTGGGCGCATATCTGCTGTCCTGCCCACAGGAATGTGATGAGCAAGAACCCTATCC
>PVKC010027860.1:0-15657 GCA_004027635.1 Crocidura indochinensis
GTTTGAAATGTTTAATAAAATGGAAAGCTATGAGATTAGATAAGATAACCAAGGAAATAAGAATAAAGAGAGAAAATTAATCCAAAGATAGTGCCAATATACACACCAAGATGAATCAGATACATTAACTGGAACAAGTAGTGAAAACTGAGGATTCAGAGAGGGCAAATGAGTTACGGTGTTAACCAAAAGAGATCAGGAATACTTAAGAAGAAAAGAAGCATTTAGGGGGCTGGAATAGTATGGGGCTAACATGTTTGCCATGCACTCAACTGACCTGGGTTCAATATCCAGCTTAGGAACCCTGAACCCCACTAGGAGTGAACACTGCAAAAAAGAGCCAGCAGTAAACCCCAAGAAATACCAGTTATGCATTTCAAGGAGAATGAAGTGACCACCATTTGGAACTTCTCTTTAGAAATAGAGTTTCTGATAAAGAATTGACCATAGGACAATATGCATATTTGGACATTATAAAACAGTATATCTTCTGTGGTAGGGATAAAAATCTGACAATAAATTCTGAAAAGAGACATAATAGTGAAAATGGAAGCAGAAAATATGGACTGACTTCTCAGAAATTTTATCATGATGCTTGTAAAGTAGAGGATAAACTATTATGGAAGCACATCTCCCTTTTTTCCCCCACTATTCCCCCCACTAATCCACTATATAGTACATAGAGGCATATGTACACCCAAAGCCACTCAAACAAGATTCATGTACCTGTTTTGTACAGAGTCATATTTTGATCCTTGCCCCCTTAAACCCATGCATATTACACAATGTTATCAGGAGAAGTAACCAAAGAAGCTCACAGAAGCAAGACTACAAGTTACATACAAGAAATGTTGGGGCTCCAACTACCCAGAGTTAAGACTATGAAGAGAGAGGCATGACAAAAAGGCACAGTGGAGAAAGACCAGGGTGAGATACTCTAGACTACCCAACTGTCTAAGGCAAGCTCTGGCACTTTATACTTTTATGTATGTGGCTATAAAAATGAGCATGTAAAGAGAATTTGCACAAAATAAAGTGATCTTAATCATATAAAATATCAATAAGACCAAGAGATTTTTCTTTTTTTAATTTTTCAGAAGGAAAAATAAGATTAATAAATCCTTAGCTTAAATTCATAAAAAAAGATTAAAACCTATAATAGATAGGATTCTAAATTAGAGGGTGAAGTTACTACAACAACAAAAATGCTCCACAAAATTTCAAAGGATCATAAAGAAATTTGAAGTTTATGCTACAAAGTTGGAAATACTAAAGTAAAAGATAAATAGTTATAATCTTACAATCTCCTAAACCTGATTTGGAAAGATCAATAAAAATGAACAGGCCAACAGCACGAAAATATATCAAAATAGTAATCAAAACTCTTCTGAAGGCAAAGCTCAATTCCAGATGATTTCTCTAGGTTTGTAAGTTGTTCTACATATAACCAATTTTTCTAAAATGTTTTCCGAAAATTTGAGAAAACAAATTCTCCCAAATATCTTTGAGATTTATATTGCTGATCCTAGAGCAGACAGAAATATCACAAAAAAATTATAAACCAATGTCTATAATAAAGATAGATTTAAAAATCTTCAATTAACATTATTTAATATACAAATTTAGAAATAAAAATGTGCTTCTTTCTTCAGAGTCAGCCCAGAGACACCAAGGATCATAATCTCTCCAGGACTCACACCCAGTAATATGTCCCCACCCAACTAATGTGGGGTTGATTCCTGCCATGAGATTGGGCACCCAGAGACTTAAAAAGGACGCTTCCCTGCTCTCTGCCTTCTTTCATCAGAGCCAGCCCAGTGACATCAAGGACCATAATCTCTCCAGCACCCACACCCAGTAAGATGTCCCCACCCAGCTAATGTGGAGCCAATTCCTGCCATGTGATTGGGCAACTAGAGATTTAAAAAGGACAGCTTCCCTCCTCTCTTCCTTCTTTCTTCAAAGCCAGAACAGAAATACCAAGGATCATAATCTCTCAAGGAGCCACACCTGAAGAATGTAGCTGCTCCACTTCACTCTACCCCTGAACTCCATTTCTCCACATTGTAAGAAGCAATCTACAGCCTTAACAATGGAAAAAATTTGCAGTACAACCCCATGTTTAAAGAATTAAGATGGATGCTCTGATAACCCAAAAAGTAGGAAACAGCTAGGTATCCTCTCAAATAAGAGGTTTAGAGTAGAACTGTGGAACATGTTCAGGGAGCTCAAATAAAGCATCAATAAGAGACTTAACTGGAGCACAAATAAGCATCAAGAGAATTTGACGACTGAAATTAGAAATTTTCACAATGAAATAACAGGTCTGAAATACTCAGTTTATGCAACTCTTGTCAGGTACGGGGTTTGGGGAGACCCCATACTAGAGGACTTCTCCCTAGCCTGGGGAGAGCTAGGAGGCTTGGCAGGCCCCCAGCCATCCCCCATTTTCTCCCCTGGACTCTAGGCCCTCCGTCGGTGCTGGTTCAGATGGCCAGAAGTGGACTCAGGTGAATTCTTAGGGGTCCTCAGGCTTCCCCCCACCCTCCATACCCAGGGGGGAGGTGCATGGGGAGGAGGGTGGGCAGATATCTGGTTTCTGGTTTCCTCTTTGATTCTGGAGGCCAGCTCTTGCCAGGTATAGGGTTTGTGGAGTCCCCATGCCAGAGGCCTTTTCCCTAGCTTGGGGAGTGCTGGGAGGCTTGGCAGGCCCCCAGCCATACCCCTCTTTCTCTCGTGGACTCCAGGCCTTCCCTGAGTGCAGGCCCAGATGGCCAGAAATGGGTCTAGGTGGACTCTTAGGGGTCCTCAGGCTTCCCCCTCCCTCTGTTCTCCAGTGGGGAGGTGCATGGGGAGGAGCGCAGGCAGATATCTGGCATCCTGTCTCCTCTTTGTTTCTGGAGGCCAGCTCTTGCCAGGTATGGGGTTTATGGAGGCCCCATGCTGGAGGCCTTTTCCCTAGCCTGGGGAGTGCTGGGAGGCTTGGCAGGCTCCTCCAGCCATCCCCCTCTTTCTCCCCTGGACTCCAGGAATTTCCTGGGTGCTGGCTAAGATGGCCAGAAGTGGGTTCAAGTGGACTCTTATGGGTCCTCGGGCTTCCCCCACCCTCTATATTCCAGGGGTGATGTGCATAGGACAGAGGGCTGGCAGATATCTGACTTCCGGTTTCTTCTTTGATTCTGGAGGCCAGCCGTTGCCAAGTATGAGGTTTGGGGAGCCCCCATGCCAAGACCTTCTCCCTAACCTGGGGAGTACTGGGAGGCTTGGCAGGCCCCTAGCCATCCCCCTCTTTTCCCCCTGGACTCCATGACTTCCCTGGGCCCCAATCCAGGTAGACTCTATAGGGGTCATCAGGCTTTCTCCCTACCTCTCTCTACACTAATGGGAATATGCTTTGGGAGGAGGTTTGGCCATAGCAACACTGGTTTATGTCACTGGAAATTTTTTCTCCTTGGTCTCCATTTCAAAAACCATGCGGGGCCTAGTGCCCCCACATGTACAATATATATATATATATATATATATATATATATATATATATATATATATATATATATATATATATATATATATATATATATATATATATATATATTGATAGTATTATATGCATATAGTTTATATATACATAATATCCATCTTGTATTGTGACCTTGATACTGCCCTACATAGCTCATTTTTAATCTTGTACTGCCTCAGTCCAACCGTTACTTCTGCTCATTTACCCATGTAGTTGCAGCTCATGACATGAAGCTCACCACATAGAGTGATGAATGCAGTTAGAGAAATAACTACACTGCAAGGTATCATAACAATGTGAATGAATGAGGGAAATATAAAGCCTGTCTTGAGTAAAGGTGTGGGTGTGGTGGGAAGGAGGGAGATCTTGGAAATTGGTGGTGGTGGGAATCTTGCACTGGTGAAAGGGATTATTCTTTACATGACTGTAATCATACAACTACAATCATATTTATAATCATGGTGTTTTAAATTTAATAATTTTTTATAAAATAAAAATACAAATAAAAATGTGTATACTAAATAAAAACTATTAATTAAAACTTTATTTTTATTTGTAAATATATAAAAATTTTGAAAAACAAATTTTAAAATATCTTAATGTAATCAAACATCAAGATCAAACAGGATTTATTCTAGAAAAGCCAGGATGAGTCAATATATACAAATCAATGAATATAATATACCACAGTGATAACAGAGTGAAATCATATCAATTGATAAAGATAATATAAAATATAAAATAGTATAAAATATTTTTAAACTTCAAACTGTACTTACAATAAAACAAAAATTGATGTAGAAGGAGCAGAAGTTAACATAGTAAATATCCTACATAATATAATCACTGCCAACATTATACTCAGTGACAAAAATCTGGCTTTTTCTATAAATTAATCATAAAACTTGATATTTTTCAAAAAAGTGGATCAAACGCTCCTGAAATTTATTTGGAACAGTAAACACTTACTGATAGCTAAAGCAACCCAAAGCAAAAAGAAAATGTAAGCATCACTTTTCCCAACTTTAAATTGTACCACAAAACAATAGCCATTAAAACAGCATGGTATTACAATAAAGACAGACTCTCAGATCAGTAGAATAGACTTGAGTATTCAGAGAATGTTCCCCAGACATAAAATCAATTAATCTTTGATAAAGGGACAAGAAATGCAAAATGGAGCAAGTGATGCTGACACAACTGATCAGCCATATGCATAAGAAAGAAAAACTTGGACCTCCATCTAACACCATGCACAAAGGTCAAATCCAAATGGATTAAATACTGTGATATCAGACATGGAACCATAAGGTATATAGAAGAACATGTACAAAAAACACTCCATGACATTGAGAGCAAAGGCATATTCAAGGAGGAAACATCAATCTCTAAACAAATGGAAGTAGAGGTAAACAGATGGGACTGCATTAAGCTGAGAAGCTTCTGTTTCTCAAAGGAAATGGTGACTAGATTACAAAGGCCACTCATAGAATGGAAGAAACTATTCATATCCATCAGATAAGGGACTAATATCTAAGATAAACAAGGTACTGACAGAACTTAACAAGAAAAAGAAATCTAACCTCTTCAAAAAATGGGGAGAAAAAAATGAACTGACACTTTCTCAAAGAAGTAATAAAAATGGCCAAAAGACAGATAAAAAAATGCTCTACATTACTAATCATCAGGGAGATGCAAATCAAAACAACAATGAGGTACTAACTCACACCACAGAGACTAGCACACATCACAAAGAATAAGAACAATAAGTGCTGGTGAGGATGGGGGAGAAAGGAACTCTCATTCACTGCTGATGGGAATGCTATCTAGTCCAGTCTTATGGAAAACAGTATGGAGATTCCTCAAAAAACTGGAAATTGGGGCCAGGCGGTGGTGCTGGAGGTAAGGTGCCTGTGCTAACCTAGGACCAACTATGGTTCGATCCCCCGGTTCCCCATATGGTCCCCCGTGCCTGCCAGGAGCGACTTCTGAGCGAATAGCCAGGAGTAACCCCTGAGCGTCACCGGGAGTGGCCCAAAAAAACAAAAACAAAACAAACAAACAAACAAAAAAAACTGGGAATTGAGTTCCTATATGATCTAGCTTATATCACTTCTAGGGATATGCCCTAAGAACGCAAAAATACAATACGAAAATGCCTTCTGCACACCTATATTTATTACAGTGCTATTTACAGTAGCCAGAATCTGGAATAAAAACAGATGCCTGACAACATATGAATAGATAAAGAAACCATGGTACATATACACAATAGACCACTCAGTTGTCAGGAAAAATGAAGGCATGAATTTTTTCTATATATAAATGGACATGGAAACTATTATGCTAGTGAAATAAGTCAAAGAAAGAAAGACACAGAATAATCTCACTTATCTCTGGAATTTAAGAAAAATAAAAAATATTATTGTAATAATACCCAGACGCACTAGAGATGAGGGCTGGAAGAACTGGCTCATGGTAGGAGGCTTACCACAAAGAGTTGTGAGTTCAGTTAAAGAAATAACTACACTGACAACTATCATGACAATGGTAATGAATGAGAGATATAGAATGCCTATATTAAATACAGTCAGGGCATAGAGGAGGAGGGAGATGGGGAGCATCAGTGGTGGGCAGGGGGCATTGGTGGTGGGCAGGTTGCGCTGGTGAAGCAGATGTTCTTTTTTTAATAACTGAAACTCAACTACATACATGTTTGTAATTATGGTGCTTAAATGAAGATATTAATTTAAAAACTAAAATAAAAACACAAAAACGTAAGTTCACTCTCATTACTAATATTTCATATTGTATGAAAATTTCTAGCCAAAATAATTAGGCAAGAAAAAAAGGGAGATCCAAACTAAAAAAAATAAGAATTAAAACTCACTATTTGCAGATTAAATGGTAATAAACATAGAAAACTCAAAAGCTTTCACAAAATTAGAAACAAAGTGGTGACCTACAAAATTTATACATTAAAAATATTGTATTTTTTCAATACAAAAATCCATTCCTTACACCTATATTCACTGCAGCACTATTTACCATAGCAAGACTCTGGAAACAACCAAGATGCCTTCAACAGACGAATGGCTAAAGAAACTGTGGTACATATACACAATGAAATATTAGGCAGCTGTCAGAAGAGATGAAGTCATGAAATTTTCCTACACATGGATGTACATGGAATCTATCATGCTGAGTGAAATAAGTCAGAGAGAGAGAGAAAAAAACGCAGAATGGTATCACTCATCTATGGGTTTTAAGAAAAATGAAAGACATTCTTGCAATAATATTAATTTTCAGACACAAAAGAGAAAAGAGCTGGAAGTTCCAGCTCACCTCAGGAAGCTCACCACAAAGAGTGATGAGTTTAGTTAGAGAAATAACTACATTTTGAACTGCCCTAAAAATGAGAACCTATGAGGGAAATGGAGAGCCTGTTTAGAGTACAGGCTGGAGGTGGGTGGGGAGAAGGGAGATTTGGGACAATGGTGATGGGAATGTTGCACTGGTGATGGGTGGTGTTCTTTACATGACTGAAACCCAAACACAATCATGTACGTAATCAAGGTGTTTAAATAAAATATATTAATTAAAAAAAGAAAAAAAATGGGGGCCGGGCGGTGGCGCTGAAGGTAAGGTGCCTGCGCTAACATAGGATGGACTGAGGTTCGATTCCCCGGTTCCCCATATGGTTCCCGTGCCTGCCAGGAGCGACTTCTGAGCGAATAGCCAGGAGTAACCCCCTGAGCATTGCCAGGTGTGACCCAAAAACAAAAACAACAAAAAAAAATAAACTAAAGGCTTATAATTTGGACCAAGTAACAATATTTTTGGGGAGGTCAGAGAGATACTACAGTAGCAGGTTACTTGATTAGCACAAGATTGACCTCGATTGGTTACCCCATACCCCCCAAAAGACTAATTTTAGAACTTGTTTAAAAACTAAACAAAAATGCTAGATAATATAGAGGAGGTAGGTATATGCCTTGTATGCAGTTAACTCTGGCTTAATTTTTAGTGCTACATGTAACACCTTAGCAGAGCCAAAGTGGTCAATGAAGACAGAACTAAAGATTAAGCTTGAGCACCTCTGTGTATGCCCCCCCCAATAAAAATTACACACACACAACAATAACTATAACAATGTTTTCTTGAGAATAACCACATTTTTACCTTAATTGACATTTTTTTTTTGGTTTTTGGGTCACACGTGGCAGACCTGAGAGAGACCATAGGGATGCTGCGATTTGAACCACCGTTCTTCTTGAATACAAGGCAAACACTGTACCTCCATGCTATCTCTCCAGCCCCATTAATTGACAGAGTCTTACTAGTACTTATACTGTAAGGATCCCAGAACCCTCACTAAATAGAACTCACCAGTGGAGACTGAGTTTTAGAACCTGTCTAGATTAAACATCTACTCTTCCTTTATTGTTATAATAAAAACTAGACTCTGATGATGTTTATTTACCACTTTCCACACAGGTTATGAATGGTTATGTATGTGCATTGTATGTTCCTCAACTGCACATGATTGCTGTAAACTCTCATAAACATGTATGCTTTTTTCTGTTAAATATCTGTAGACTAGTGTGTCATCCTAACTCTTCTCATCTTCATGGCAAAAGTGATAGGACAGCCAGTGGGGCATTTGCCTTGCATGAGGCCAACCCAGGTTCGATCTCTGACATCCCATATGGTCCCCTGTACTCTGCTAGGAACAACTCCTGAACACCTCAGGTTATAGCCCCAACACAAAGAAAGACAAAAATCTCTGAAAACTCTTCTCATCCAAAAGCCTAGACTGCTCTCTTGAATTTATTCTACAGTTTATGCTTATCAGACTTACTTTCCAACTTGAAAGTTGTTTTCATGCCAATAAATATCTTTTATGTTTATTATTCTGGTCCTGGCTTTCTTGGACCATACTTTGTAGTGCACAGGGCTGACACCTACTATATGTTTATGGATCACTCCTGGCAGGGTGCTGAAGTGCTCCTGCCAAAAATATTTAATTTGGATTTAATTATAAGAAAGCATAAGACAAATTTGCTGCAAATAAAAAATATGCACTTCAGACTTCTGTGTGAGTAGTCACATCCACCTATGCTCAAAGGCTATTCCTGACTTTGTACATAGAAAAAACAGCTGGAGGTGCTCAGGGAACCATATGGGATTATAGGGATTCATAGTGGAATTGGTTTCATGCCCCCCATTTAAAAAAAAGAAAAAATGAAAATAATAATGATTAAATATTTCCTCTCTTGATTTAGTAACATTGATAATACTTCTTTGTATACTTATACTGTGATTGTGTCCAAGTCATAATTTAAAATTTTTCTGTTTCTTCTGCCTATATTGGAATCCAAGATATCAATGCGAGAATTTTGTAAATTATCTTCAACTCTTTAATTTGGTCTCATCAGTATATAACTAAATCATGAAGTGACTAACAAATACATAGGCCATAAAGAAGGTAAAGTATGTATAAAATCAGCGTCATATTAAAAATTCAAATGGCTTTAAAAATATTGTATTTCTTAATGCAAACAGTAAATGAAGAGAAAATCTAATGAGAAATCCCTTGGACTAGAGAGATAATATTTTCTTTGCATGTAGTTTTCCCAGGTTTGATCCCTGCACTCGAGGTGGTCCCCTGATCACTGCCATGAGCACTGGTAGAAACACAGCCCTGAGTACTAAACACTGCTCAGTGTGCCACCCAAATCCAGACACATGAGAAAAATGCTCATTACTGGGCAACAGCATAATAGAAATAAAAATAAGAAAGATCACTGTAAAGATGCCCTTTATGGAAGAGGCCAGAACAATGAATAATGAGGGGTATATGGAGGAAAAGGAAACTTCACTCACTGTTGGTAGAATGTAAATTGGTATAAACTCTATTAAAGCAATGCGGAGATTTTTCAAAAAAAAAAAAAAGGATTCAGCAATTTTAATGCCACTATTAGATATTTACTAAAGAGCATATAATACTAACTTGAAAGGATATATGCGCATCTTTATTGTAGCACTATTTACAATAGCCAAGATCTGGTAAAAATTCACATTCCCAACTAACAGATAAACAGATCAATTGTGAACACACAACTCTTAGGGGTTAGAGTTAGTGTTAGGGTATTACTAACTAGTAAGTAACTAGTAAGTATTACTAACTACTAAAAGAGGATATCTTTTGAGACAGAATTGATGTGTCATGTTAAGCAGTCAGAAGGAAAAAGACAAGTATAAAGACAAAAAATTACTCATGTTTGGTACAGAAAGATAAAAAGTAAGTGCACAAACAATGTTCAGTGAAAACAAATATTAGGCTCTGACCACAGAATTGAGGTCGGCAAAGTAGAAGGAATGAGGTTACCAAAGGAGGTTGGAGACTCGACGCAGTGGTCCTCAAACTACGGCCCGCAGGCCACATATTGTATTTGTTCCCATTTTGTTTCTTTACATCAAAATAAGATGTATGCAGTGTGCATAGGAATTTGTTCGTAATTTTTGTTTTTACTATAGTCTGGCCCTCCAATGGTCTAAGGGACAGTGAACTGGGCCCCTGTTTAAAAGTTTGAGGACCCCTGGAAGCCTTAGAGGGTCCAAGAGACTGTGGTGGATGGATATTGGCATGGATATTGGCATGATTAAGTATGGTGGGGTTACATCTATTGGAACATTTTTAACTCTTTTTTTTGGGGGGGGGCCACACCCAGTGGTGCTCAGGGGTTACTCCTGGCTGTCTGCTCAGAAATAGCTCCTGGCAGGCATGGGGGACCATATGGGACCACCGGGATTCAAACCAACCACCTTTGATCCTGGATCGACTGCTTGCAAGGCAAACACCGCTGTGCTAATCTCTCCGGGTCCCATTTTTAACTCTTGTAAATTAATGTTACCTCAATAAAAATAACTTTATAATAATTACTTGTTAAAACATTTTAAATTCCATGAGTAGTATTTATAAATATATAGGAAAATGAAAAGTCACAAAACTCAATATTTTCATATATTGTATTCAAAAATAGCATCAGTGCAATTTTTTATTTCATTCAAAAAGAGCTTCTCTATAAATCAGAGTGGTGGTACAGCATGTAAGGCACTTGCTTTGCATGTGGCCATCCGAAGTTTGATCTCTAGCACCCTCTATTCCCTCTAAAAATGATCTTTGAGCACAGGAGCAAGCATCAACCCTGAACATTGATGGGGTGTGACACAAAACAAACCAACCCAAAATAATACAGCCTTCTGTAAGGAGTATTTTTATGAGTATTGTCATAACCCTGTTTGACTTATCCTCCAACGCTTTATGTTGTGTTTTCAGTGGTATGAAACATCTGATTTCCTTTGATGTGGAATGTTTTCTGTTCATGTTCCTTTCATGTTCATTCACAAACACTTTTTGCACTGATGTTGAACTGCCTACACTTATATATAATAACTGTACATCTCAAGCTTCTCAAACTGAAATGCCAACATGCTCATGGAAGTGATTTCCTGGAGAAATCCAATAATGTTGACCTGTATATTTTTTATAGGATCTCTTTCTCTTCGTTGCCAATATCCACTTTGGATAATGCATTTTTCAAAGATGTCATTTGCATTTATTATTACTGGAGGCAGTATATCCAAAGATGTGCTATCTGTATGTGAACTGAATAGCAGCTATACTGTGCCCAATCGGCAAACAGGCTTTCCAAGAAGTGTCAGTCTAGTCACTGATCACAGTATACTTCTATTATTTACATCATGATGAGAAAAATGGAGGGCTACTAATCAAATTAGTACTATATGCAACTGCTTAATTAGTATATTAAGGGAAGTGGAAATTGAACCATGAACTGAACGATTTAAATTGAAATCTGTGCTTCTTGAAACCTCACAAACAAAAACACAAAGTGAGGACTGCCTTATTGCTTTGAAAATTTCAAAGAACTAAAATGTAGTTAAAGGGATATTAATGGTCAAAGGAGGACTTTCAAAAGTGGTATTACAGTCTGTTTATGTAATGTTGGGAATAGTCATGAAAAGAGGAGTAAGTGGGTGATAGAGAAGGAGATATTTACAGAAATAATTTGTTTAGGCATAATGGGAAGAAATTGAGTGCCTAATGGAGAGTTGATCTCCCACAGCAGCTCAGAGTTCATAACTCTCAGCAAGATTGGAATGAAAGGAACCTTTCTCAATCTAGTCAAGGCCATTTATCACAAGCCAATGGCAAATATTATCCTCAATAGAGAGAAACTGAAAGCCTTCCTTCTAAACTCTGGTACAAAACAAGGTTGCCCCCTCTCACCACTCCTATTCAACATAGCACTGCAAGTACTTGCTATAGCGATTAGGCAAGAAAAAGATATCAAAGGAATCCAGATAGGAAAGGAAGAAGTCACACTCTCATTGTTCACAGATGACATGATACTTTACTTAGAAAACCCTAAATACTCTATCAAAAAGCTTTTAGAAACAATAGATGCATATAGCAAAATAGCAGGCTATAAAATTAACACACAGAAATGAATGACCTTTTATACACCAATAATGATAGGGAGTTAATGGAAATTAAGAAAACAACCCAGGGAGCCGGGAGGTGGCGCAGGAGGTAAGGTACCTTGCTGCCTTGCCTGCGCTAGCCTAAGGACGGACCACGGTTCGATCCCCCGGTTCCCATATGGTCACCCGTGGCTGCCAGGAGCGACTTCTGAGCGCATAGCCAGGAGTAACCCCTGAGCGTCACTGGGTGTGGCCCAAAAACCAAAAAAGAAAACAACCCCATTCAAATTAATGTCACACAAACTCAAATACCTTGGAGTCAAGATGTGAAGGACCTGTACAAAGAAAACTATAAAACCCTGCTCCAAGAAATAAGAGAAGACACGTGGAAATGGACATCCATACCCTACTCTTGGATTGGTAGGACTAATATCATTAAAATGGCAATACTCCCCAAAGCTTTGTACAGATTTAATGTGAACCTCTAAATATGCCCATGACATTCTTCAAAGAATTCATTTGGAATTCATTTGAAACAATAAACATCCATGAATAGCTAAAGCAATACTTTGGAAAAGGAATATGGGAGGCATTACTTTCCCCAACTTTGAACTGTATTACAAAGCAATAGTTATCAAAATGGCATGATATTGGAATAAAGATAACCCTCAGATCAGTGGAATAGGCTTGAGTACTCGGAGAATGTTCCCCAGACATACCATCACTAATTTTTGATAAAAGAGCAAGAAATCCTAAATGGAAAAGGAAGGCCTCTTCAATAAGTGGTGTTGGCACAACTGAAAAGCCATTTATAAAAACAAAAACAAAAAGCAAACTTAGAATCCAGCTAATACCATATACAAAGGTAAAGTCCAAATGGATTAAAGACATAGATATCAGACCTGAATCCATAAAGTACATAGAACAATATGTGTGAAACGCTCCATGACATTGAGACTAACGGCATCTTTAAGGAGGAAACAGTACTCTCCAAACAAGTGAAAGCAGAAATAAACAGATGAGACTCTATTAAGTTGAGAAGCCTCTACACCTCAAAGGAAATAGTGCCCAGAATACAAGAGCCACACACTGAGTGGGAGAAACTATTCACCCAAAACCCATCAGATAAGGGGTTAGTATCCAAAATATACAAGGCACTGGAAAAACTTTACAAGAAAAACTCATCTAGTCCCATCAAAAAATGGGGAGAAGAAGGGCCGGGCGGTGGCGCTGAAGGTAAGGTGCCTGCCTTACCGCGCTAGCCTTGGACGACGGTTCGATCCCCCGTGCCCCATATGGTCCCCCAGGTCAGGCCAGGGGAGACTTCTGAGCGCATAGCCAGGAGTAATCCCTGAGCGTCACTGGGTGTGGCCCAAAAACCAAAAAAAAAAAAAAATGGGGAGAAGAAATGGACACTTTGTCAAAGAAAAAATACAAATGACTAAAAGGCACATGAAAAAATGCTCCACATCACTAATCATCCGGGAGATGCAAATCAAAACAACTATGAGGTACTATCTCATGCCACAGAGATTGGCACACATCAGAAAGAATGAGAACAAGCAGTGCTGGCGGGGATGTGGAGAGAAAGGAACTCTTATCCACTGCTGGTGGAAATGCCATCTGGTCCAACCTTTGTGGAAAGCGATATGGAGATTTCTCCAAAAGCTGGAAGTTGAGCTCCCATACGATCCAGCTATACCACTCCTAGTGATATATCCTAGGAACACAAAAATACAATACAAAAATCCCTTCCTCACACCTATATTCATTGCAGCGGTGTTTACAATAGCCAGACTGGTAACAGCCTAGATGTCCCTCAATAGGCTAAAGAAACTATGGTACATATGTACAATGGGATATTATGCAGCCGTCAGAAGAGATGAAATCATGGAATTTTCCTATCCATGGATGTATGTGGAATCTATTATGCTGAGTGATATAGGTCAGAGGGAGAGAGATAAGCACAGAATGCTCTCACTAATCTATGGGTTTTGAGAAAAATGAAAAACATTTGTGTAATGATTCTCAGAAACAAAATAAAGGAGAATTGGAGGTCCAGCCCCCGACATGAAGCACACCACAGAGAACTATCATAACTATCATAACAAATCATAACAAACTTATAAGAAAATGTGACTGAATGAGGGAAGTAGAAAGCCTGTTTAAAGTACAGGTCGGTGTGGGGTGTGGAGGAGGGACACTTGGGATATTAGTGATGGGAATGTTGCACTGGTGAAGGATTTTTTTACATATAAAAAATCAAGGGGAAAAAAGAATGTTAAAAATATCTGAATATTTAATGCCATAATTTTCAAACAAATCTTTACCTTATTTTTTATACATTAACTTTCACAGAACAAAATTGAGGCAGAAATGTCGCAAGTCAGCCAAGGTTTGATGATGGCAAGTTAGTATGAGATCCTGAGATACGGGCTCCAAGGACTTTATATTCACAACTCACAGCTCTGCTGCATCACAGCAAGATTGACTTTGGGAAAAGAATCCACTTGTCCTGACCTAAAAATCAGTACAGCTCAAAATGAGATGATAGAACAAGATGACTTCTAAACAGAGTTTGCCACACAGAATTATCCCTTTCATTTTTCACAAGCAACTGTCCAACCCTTTTAGGAGTTTTTAATATTTGAAAGGTCAGAGTAATACAATTTACACAGGCAACAGGAAATAATGTTTTAAAGACCCCCAGGGAGTTACATTAAGTTACTAAGGGCCCTTTGCTTTATTGAAATCAACTAACCTGTCCTTATAAAACTCCTTTGGATTGAAGAGACTTCATCATTTCTCTTCTGGCCATAGCAGAAAATGTGCGGTCCAATTTAGCAAGTGTCATCAATCAATAAAAACATACAAGCCCCTCCACCTGCTGATTATTACAAATGATCCTACTATCTGTTTGAAGACCAACAAAGAGAAGACAAGTAACCTTAAGAACCAACAAACAACCAACGTTTTTACATAAATGACTGAAACTCAGACTATCCAGACTACTCTCTTGCTTTAACGCACTACCCCATTCCCTGACAATGGTGGGGATCACATCTTCCAACTGACCCTTGGTTGTGGACCCAGATTTTTATCCTTCTCAGATCAATGGTCCTTGACTATAAAAGAGGCTGATTATTTCACGAAAAAACAGCTGTAATATTAAGACCCTATTCTCTGACGCATTTCATTCATTATAATAGTTTACATGTCCATCCATGGATAGGCAAATTCTATGACGTCATTTATCATAAAAGCTATCTAGTATAGTATTATGTAAATGTATCACACTTTCTTTAGCAACTCATCTGTTGTTGAGTACCTTGTTTCCAGATTCTGGCTATTGTAAATAGTGTTGCAATAAACGTAAAGGTACAGAGGGTACTTTTTGTATTTTGTTTTGTGCTCCTAGGACATATCCTTAGGAGTGGTGTTGCTAGATTATATAAGAGGATTTTTTCATTGTTTGATTTCTCATAGTGTCCTTTGCAGTGTGTTTTTTCTCTATGTGCTGTGCTGTTACACATTGGTTAGGGGGTAAGTTCATCAGTAGAGTGAAACAAAACAGAGACACTCTTCCTTTGTATCCCTGCTTTTCTTTTTTTTTTTTTTTTTTTTTTTTT
>PVKC010027861.1:0-15630 GCA_004027635.1 Crocidura indochinensis
AAAAAAAAAAAAAGAAAAGTAAAAAAGAAATTGCTCCTGGCAGACACGGGGGACCATATGGGATGCCGGGATTCAAACCATCGTCCTTCTGCATGCAAGGTAAACTCCTTATCTCCATGCTATCTCTCCAGCCCCTGGTTGAAAGTTTAAGCTTTGTTTGAGTCTTGGCTTTATTTCTTACTGGCAGTGTCGCCTTGAACAAATCACTTTGAACCTGCTTAACTTTACTTCCCAGAGCTATAAAATGGTACTGATGCTGAGTTCTCTATCCACAGGGCTGTGTTAAAAGTAAAAAGGTATGGCCCAGGGAGATAGTTCAAAGGGCTTGGATGCACACAAAACTTGGGTTTGATTCCTGATATCACTTGGTTGCCAAGTACAATTGGAAGTGACCCGTGTGTATCAAGCCAGGAGTAGCCCCAGAACATCACAAGTATGCCCCCCTCCAAATATGAAAAGGTTATAGGTGTGCTATTTTTTAGTTTTTGGGACATAACTAGTGGTGCTTGGGGGTTGTTCCTAAAAGTACTCAGGGAACCATTTAGTGCCAGGGATCAAATAATACACAGCATGCAAGGCAAGCACATTAATCCTTGTATCTTCTCTCTGGCCCTCAAGGTGCTCTTTATTATTTAATAAATATTTTTGTTGGTGTTTTTGGGTCATACCCTATGCTCACAGCTTACTTGTAACTCTGTGCCTGAAATTACTCCTGAAAGTGTTGGGAGCCCATGTGTGGTGCCAGGGATCAAACCAAAGTTGTTCTGTGTGAGGCAATTATCTAAAATCTTTCTTCTGCAGAGTTGGATGTAGGGGGACATAGGGTTATGGGAGGAAGGTTCAGAAAAGCCAGATAAGACTCCAATAAGAAATAATAGACACAGAACTCAACTTTACTTACTTATGTATACTTACATAGCCCTCTGTGGTTTATAATACTTTTATTCTCTTTATATTTCTTTTTTTCCTGGCCACACTAGCTGTGCTCAGGGTTCACTTCAGGCTCTGTGCTCAGGAATTATTCCTGGTTCAGAGAACCATAAGGATGCTGGAAATCGAACCTGGGGTGGTTGCATGCAAGGCAAATGCCCTACCCGCAGTAACCTTGCATACATTGCAGAAAAGTTACCAACTCCCACTTCATAGGACAGGATGAAATTCAGAAAGAATGAACTTGCCCAAGGCCATTCAACTAGAAGTCAGATGAACTGGGACGTGTAGTCTGGTATTTCTGATATGTAAACTTGTGCGCTTCCCCCTTTAAATTCATACTGGAGTTTCTCCTCTTTGTAGCTTCTCTGCATTCATCTCACTTTTAGTCTGAATGATGGGACCACAACGCTGTGTGGTCCTTGCTGTGAATGAATAAAGTTTCTTTCCCATCCTCCAGATACCATAGTGCCAACTCCTAACCACTTTGGGACAAATCAGAGGATGGGGAGAGTGTTAGAAGAGAACAAGGAAGTGGACAGGAAAGATAGCACAGCAGAGGGCATTTGCCTTGCATGCAGCCAACCCAGGACAGATGGTGGTTGGAATTCCAGCATTTCATATGGTCCCCTGAACCTGCCAGGAGCAATTTCTAAGTGCAGAACCAGGAATAACCCCTGAGCACTGCCAACAGTGACCCAAAAACCAAAAGAGAGAGAGAGAACAAGGTAATATTTTCCCAAGAATCCTCACCCCAATCTGGCATGCTAGAATTAAATTAATTGGAGGTTATAGGGGAGAAGCAGGATATAGAGGAGAGAAAGGAGAGGGGAAAGGGAATAAAGGCCAGAGAGAATGAGAAAGAAATGGAAATTGGGCATGAAGAAGGAATAAAGAGAGAGCGATAATATGAGAGTGGTTTATTAGGAAGAAAAGGATCTGAGAAAGGGGAGGAAGTATGGTGAGAAGGGGAAAAGAGGAGGCCTAAGAGACTGGGAGAACGTTGGGGGAGGGCTGGCTCAGGAAGGGTAAGAGTGGGAGATTGAAGGCTGAATCGCAGCAGGCTGTGGAGGAGAGGAATAACTCATAAACGCTGTGGGAGCAAAGGTCAAATATAGACTGATGGCTCCATTGTTTCCCAGCCTGTGAGGAGGACCCTGTTGGGGGTTGCAGAGACGCTTAACCCTTTCCTGCTCAGTTGTTTGATGGCAAGGCCAGCCTAGCACTACAGAATGAAGAAAGTGCCTTTATTTTAGGGTTGAGGACTGGGGGTTTGGAATTAAGATTGGACAGGGGTTGGTTTAGAGTCTGAGGAGATGGGACTCAATGTCCTTTCCTTTTCAATTCATAGGACATGAGCAACATAGAACCACATGATTTCTTTCTATTAATGGGACTGAGGGTGGACCTGTATGCATCCCCGTGTCTGGAGATTTCCTAGGGTGCAAAGAACTTCCTTGATGCTTGTGTGACACCTATCAATAAGACAGAAATTAGTTACATTATAGAATATTAAAAAATAATGAACACCAAATTAGTACCAAGTAATAGGATAGGTATCATGGTTACATTTATGTATGATAAGCATGTGCATTGCTTTTTGTTGGGAATAACTTTAACAAACATAATATCATGTAAGCAGACCTGTGAGCTTAACCTTTTTAATATCATTTGCCACAAAGGAAATTGATGTTTGGATTTGTCCAAATTGTGCCAGTTGGTAGTCTTTCAAATCTTAAACTGGAGATCTTTCTTTCCCCCATATCTTTCCTTGGAAAAATTCAGTACACTGTAGAGGTGGTGGTGGTGGTGGTGGTGATGGGGATGGGGAAGTAGGGATTTCCAGGGACAGTTTGGTTCTGAAACTGCTTTTGCCTGTCGAGAAAGTAAAATGCAATAGTTGGGTTGAGGAGGAACCTGGGTTATAACTTCAGCACCACAGACAGATCCCAGACTTGCTCCCTGGTCCTCTACCTGTCAGCTAATTACCTTCCTTCTCCTAGAGAGGGGTCCATCATTAGATTCGTTGGACTCTCTCTGGGGGAAAATATGGGGGGGCTGGATGTTGACTCCTCAAGCATTATAACCCCTCCCACACCCGACCCCGCACCCATGATGCATAGACTGACAAAGGACTTAATGCTGTGAATACATAAAGAGGCCGAGGCCTGGGCGGTGGAGGGTGACAGCTGCCCTTTAATGCTTGGCTTTTTAAAGATCATGGTAGAGTTCAGAAAGTATAGTCATGAGGTTTAATGATTTAATGGGGACGACTGGGGAGCAAAAATAGTTACTGCGCCCTGGGGAAAAGTGACTCCTCATACATATTACTTTAGCCTAATGGCCTATAACGCCCTCCCCCCGAGCCCGCGGGGGGAGTCACGCTACATAGCCGCTGTAATACCGAATGGCCTGATTAAATGCATATTAAACAATACTAAATTGGGAAAAAAAAAGGGCAGAGGCGGTGCTAAATGTATTTATTCATTTCTGTGGAGGGGAAGATGTGACTTCTGCACTGGGGTTGGGTAGGAGAGACCCTCCTTCATCATCTGCTCTCTCAAAGATGTAGTATCCTAGTGGGGTCTAGAATAACTTGGGGAAAGATATCCCTGAACAAGGGTAGTTGCTAGGCACAAAGGGGCTGGAATGCCCATTCAATGAGGGATGAACACCCCTGCTATCCTCAGGAGGGCCTTAGAAGGTTCCTACCCTGGAAATCTGCCCACAGAAGTGTGGCTTGGCTCCAATCAGTCATTTTTGATGCTGATTTTCCATCTTCTTTGGACTACTGTGGGGACTCTGGGATCTACAGGAAAGGTTCCTACTGGTAAACTACTTCACACAACTCCAACTGTGGTCCATAAAACTCCAGTTTTTGAGCTCGTTGGTTGGGCCAGAGTTGACCAAGAATGAAGCCCTGGTTCTTCACTGCTGCTGGACTTTATAGCACATAAATACAAAATAGAATCCCACTGGAAAGGTTTTTGTTTGCCTTTTAATTGTCAGTGCCTCAAGGTCCTATTGCAAGAGAGTTTGATTTACTTGAGACTCAGGTGTGGTACAAGTATTGGTCCTTTGAAAAAAATCACCCAGGTGATTCCAAATGTGAATCCTAAGTTGAGAATCACTTAAGTAGGCTAACAGAGCTGAGAGATACTTAGGAAAGTGCCTGGCTTTGTTCTTCATTCTGCAGACAAGGAGGTGAAGCTCAGAGAGGATGTGGCTTCTAAAAGATCCATAGGGGTGGATCAGGCTCTTGACTCACAGTTCAGTGCTCTTTCAAGTGCACTTACACATTTTTCTGTTAGTGTAATAATAGGACTGGTGTCAGAAAATGTGATGATGAGGACTCAGGATCCTTATTATGCTCTTTGTTGCCCTGGACCATCATTCTTCATCCTATGTACATTTTCCGACCAGCACTCAACCTGCATATTGGTCATGGACCAGCAGTTATAGCCAAGTTGATGGGCCAGTGTTTTTCAACTTTTGTATGCCTGCGGAATAGCCATTTCAGTGGTTGAAGTCCACTACCCTAGATAGACTAAGGTCAAAAATGGACCCAGCAGACCTAAAACAGCATTTCTTCCCTGAACTCGGGAGAAGAGTGAGTCTTTATTTGATGAAAATGCTAACACATACAGGCTTTATGATCTCAAGAACCTTTCAGACTACCTCCATGACCACATAGGTTCTGATTGATTTAGGTAGCTTAAGACATCAAGGACATAGGCTATGGATCAAAGCTGCTTAGACTTAAAATCCAGACCTGCTGTTGATAACTTTGGGCAAGTCAATCCCTATATACTTTGGTTTTATCATATAGGAAATGGGAAAGATAAGAGTACAGATGATGTCAGTTTGACATAAAGATTAAATAAGCTAAATAAGTAAAACATACGTATAACATACATACATACATATAACGGTGTCTGAATTATAGTGTTTTCTACATAAGTGATTACCACTGTTGATTTCACATTTTAAGTGCACCCTAGGCCCATATCATGGACTCCAGTACATTAAATTGTATATTTGTATTCTCTATTTATGACTTTTTAAGGATGGGTGTTAGCGTGTCTGCTTAAGGGAATTAGTTTGAAGTCCTCTTTAACTATTTCCTTCTCTAAAGAGGAGAAAATCCTTGTGAAATTTGGATAAAGGCAAACAAGAACATTTATGCAGAAATACAGTTCCAGGCAGGATTCATAATAAAGGCTCTTCTTGTCCTAGGCGATTTGAAGCACTTGAGGACCTGAGTGGATGGTGATGGAAGATGGGTGAAAAAAAATCTTACTTACCAGTGAAATAGATTGAAAAGGATCCAATTTCTGGTTTCTTGGAGGGAGTAGTGAAAACACGTGCTTGGATACTAGGGTTTTATTTTCTTGCAACCCACCTTTGTGGAGGTGCCATTTTATTTCCAACCTGGTGATTGCATTTGCCTCACTAGTGACTGGAACATGGTTGTGCTGGATGAAAAACCATTACAGGAATGGGCTGTGGTCCACAGTCCCTCTCTAACAAGCACCATCTTTTATGTTTTGGCGAGAATGAGGTGAAAGTTTGCACTGTGGATAAGGTACCATCTTTTCAAAAGGGCTTTGTATTTGCGAATGCCAGACACACTTGAGTTTCTGAAAGCTTCCCAATCTCATAACTAATGGTTCTCCTTCCTCAGCTTTCTGTCCTGGACAGTGACTCACTGTCCCTCATTCATGTGGCCCTTAGATACTGTGGTTCATCCTGCTCCCATCATCCAAATTGCCCTTCTTCATTCTGCTCACCTCTCACAGCCCCGATTAAATGCCATCCATCACCTCTAGCAAGCGCTCTGGAATGGAATAAGCTCTCTGTTTTGAGCTCGACAGATTCGATATTTCTTTCCCTCATGGCTCTTCTTTCAAATCGTATTGAGCCATGGTTACTTGGGTTCCTCCTGATTCAGTCACTGGACTCTAAGTTTCTGGAGGACATTGGGTCTGCCCATTCTGTGCACCACTCTCTAATACACATTTTATCCCAGGATTGGCATGCCTTGTGGAACAGATGGAGGGTTGAGTTAATGAGTGTCCTTACCTACCACACCTCACGTGAGTCAGGGTCCGTGAATTAGCCTCCTCTAGACATGATTGGAAAGATTTGTATGGAAGCAAAGATATCCCACTGGGGGAATGAGTAGAAGAAATCCCTCAGCTACAGCCTTAGTCCATTCCCTTGGGGGAGTGAAGAGAGGGAGGAAAATTGATTGATTTCTCTTCCTCATTTCACAAGACTCCCCCACACCTCCTTATACACGGTTGCACACAGAGACCTCACTCACTACCTGCTCTCCTCCCTACCTGCTCCCTCAGCTACACGTGAAATAAATTTCCATGGAAAAAAAAACCTTCCCTTCCCGTCACTGCACAGGCCAGACCCTCCCACCCCCAGGTCCCTGATGCTTTTAGATATTCCTGCTGCCACGTTCTACCCTGAGCCATGTCTTCTAGTATTTTGCTTTCAAATTGTGTCTCCTGCCA
Source organism: Crocidura indochinensis (assembly GCA_004027635.1). Taxonomy (NCBI): domain Eukaryota; kingdom Metazoa; phylum Chordata; class Mammalia; order Eulipotyphla; family Soricidae; genus Crocidura; species Crocidura indochinensis. The sequence goes on from PVKC010027861.1 coordinate 6,456, forward strand.
TTTGTGCCACATTTAAAATGCTAACAGTACAGAATGTCATTTACAGAACCGGGGCGTTTGCTCCGGAAAATTAATTTGACTTATTCCTTCTGCCTGTTCCTATCTCCAGGCCAATATTATGCTACTCATTCTACAAGAGTAATACTTAATGAATAGGACTATTAATAATGTCAAGGTCCGCGGGGGCCTGGCGGCTAACGGATAGGCGTAGACGGAAGGAGCCCATCACCTGACTCCCGGTTTAATGTCCCATGAAAATATCAGGCACTGCAGTGTAATTATGGAGCAGGGAGAGGCGAGAGGATGACGACCCAGAGTTTCTTAAATATTTTTCAAATTAGTTGATGCTTTTCCTTTTGGGGAGGAGAATGTCCCCCCCAACCTCTATTTTTAGTTCTGGTTTGCTAGAGGAGGAGGACCCAAATTTATTAAATGTATACACTCAGATACATAAACACACACAGATAAAACAATATATGATGCAGGGACGCTAATAGCTTCTCTCATCCCAACACGTCAAGACACTGTTGGGTAGGAGAAAGATGGGGGGCTTAAGTTTTGATTTAGAAAGAAAAAATGAAAGAAAAAGTGGAGTTTGAAAATATCCCTCTCTCTTTCTCTATTCACTCATCCCTTTTCCCCAGGACATACAGAATCATAGAGCTAACAGAGGCAACTAAAGAGATGAAAACAACTAGTGACCTCAAACCTAGCAGGGGGCTTAAGTTTTGATTTAGAAAGAAAAAAAAAAGTAAGAAAGAGTGGAGTTTGAAAAGATCCCTCTCTCTTTCTCTATTCACTCACCCCTTTTCCCCAGGACACACAGAATCATAGAACTAACAGAGGCAACTAAAGAGATGAAAACAGCTAGTGACCTCAAACCTAGCACCCTACTGCCTATCATCCTGAGTACTCAAGGAGGGAAAGACTATCCTTTAGCATCCAGGCTTTTTTGCTTGAAGCCTGATTTCTTTCAAGTACTAAAATCATGACTCTGAGTCAGCCAACTTGGCTGCTTTCATAGGAATGGTTCTGCAGAATTGGGTAAGAGCCATGGGAGCTGGGGAGAGGCAGGGGAGGTCCACACTGGGGGTGAGAGAGTTGGGGCCGAGCTCCTGAATGTCAGTCTCCTCTGTGTGCAGGGAGGGGATAAGAATATCTTCCTTGCAGGATGGTAGGGCAGGACCGAGATAATGGGTGTGAAGGGCCTGGGGCTGTGCTGGCACATGGAAGGGCTGATAATGCAGCCTCTTTTGTCCAGTTCACAGATGGTGCATTCACACCCAACCCTAACAGGAACTATCCTTGGTGCAGATTTAAACAAAGGATCCAACCTCTTACCCGGGTGAGAGGCATTCCACCCCAGTGGGATAAACCCACTTTTCAATCAGGGAAGATAAATTTTAATCTGGTTGGGAGAAACAGAGTATCTGTTCCTAAAGAAACTCCAGCCTGATAGAGGAATGCTGTGCTCTGAAGGGCCTTCCCTGTTTGATAGTGGACAAGAAGGACAAATTCTTGCTCCAGGGGTGATCTAAATCTGGCAAAAGTTATATAACCCTTAGGTGTGGAAAAATCTCAGTCTAAAGAGGGAGATAAACTGGTCTTGGAGAGATTTCAGTCTGAGAACAGTGCCAATCTAAAAAGGCCTCCTGCTGGGAGATACTGAGACCCCCTTGCTGGGAGCACACAGACAGCTGTGGGGGATAGCACCTACAGTCTTTGGGGGTATACAGGCAGGAGGAGCCTTGTCTGCGATATAGACCCCAGTTTCATGGCAGAGATACAGTCCCACTCTGGGGAGGGCAGAGTGAGTAAAGAGAGGCAGATGGAAAAGACCCCAAAGAAGAGGAAGCACCCTCTCCCATCTAACAACCCCCAACAACCCCAAGTCATCAGAGTGGCAGATGCGCGGGAGGATTTTCAGTACCATGGCCAGCGGCCACCTCAACCCCTTTCGGGGTGGGGGGTGGGCAGCCCTGTGTGCATTTGCCTTTTGTGCATCTTTCTGTCCAGGGGGACCCGGGGCTCGAGGGGCAGGTGGCCAGAGTGTGTGAGCGGTCGTGGGCTGCCTCCCTCTTACATCTGTCAGCGAGTATCTGTCTCCCCCGTGCGTCCGCGAGCACAGAGGCCCGCAAAGCTCTCGGGGGTCTGTTTCCATGCAGCTGCTAGGCCTGCACTTGAAGACCTCACTCTCACCCCCAGGAGAGGAAGAACACTTCCCCCATCCCCTCTCCCAGGAGAGTGGGGCAGATGATAGAATGGGTATGTTTGTGCATGTTTGGGGAGTTGGCTATGCATACTTGTAGGTGTCGTGAAGAACTTAGCTCAGTATGCACACCTCTCCTGAGCTCTCTCTACTCCTGGGCAAAGTCAGGCTTTAGTGCTCCATCTTCCAACTCAAGTCTGACTGTATGGGGATCTTGGGTAGGAACAATCCACTAGGTCCCCAAGGGGTTCACCCCAAGTTAAGTTCAGAAGATGAGGGGTACAGGATTGATCCAGCATCCACTCAATTTTCTTTCTTTCTCCCATACCCTGAACGACTCCCAGAGAAAGCAGATCCCTTCTCCTTCTTGTAGCTGTATTAATGGCACAGATCCAGGTGGTCAAAGCTGGCCCCGTCATATCACACCTCATACCCTCAACTCTAAGGGTTTGAAGGATTTAGAATCAAAGAAATATCCTCTCCACCCCTGCCTCTGTCCTCATAAAAAGCAACTGGAATCAGCAAGATATGGGGGAAAAAAGACCAAATAAAAATTCATAAAGCATCCAATTAATAATTATTCTGATAAACTCATCAGAATTCACAGTCTGGCTCAGGAAAGGGTGGCAGGCAGGGGTCAGGAAGAACAGGTATAGGGGTGCCTTTCTGTACTTCACCCCCAGGTGAGAGGAAGAGAGCCTCTTGCCAAGTTCTCCTTTTCTTGCTTGCTCCTTTTTTTCCCTTTTTTTTATGGGGCATCCTGAGTGTAAAAAATATGACTTGCCTTTATGGTGCTCCAACAGGAATGAAGCTATAAAATTATGAACAGTTTTTATGACGGCTATTCGGGGGATGCTTTTATATTGATGGTATACAGCCTGAATCTGTCTTTTTGCATCCCACCCCCCTTCCGTGGGTGGGGAGGGGAAGTCTGTGTAACTATTTTTCATGCATTTAATATATTAATTATCCGGTAAATGCTCCCCAGGCTGTGCTCGGGACATTGGAGAGTGACAGGTTCTCAGCGAGCCTCCAAAGGCAGCGCATCAGCCTGCAGTGTATTATGTCGGTGAGGTCAGGGTGGGGTTAATGTAACTTTTTATTTGCTGATTTTTCATAGGCGGGAGCGAAGCTGGGATGGAGGGAGGGAGGAGGAGGGACGGAGAGAAGGCAAGAGGGAGGGAGGGTGGGAGGGAGGGAGAAGGTGCCAGGAGAGCAGAGATAATGGCCAGACAGAGCTCTCCACCCCCAAGTCACCTCTGTCAATGCCAGGAGGTGGGATTGGGTCTGAGAGGAGCAGGGGCCTCTATACCAGCTCTGTGCCCCACCGCCCCTCTGCCAACTTCTCTTTCACTGTGGTTCGCTCACTTTAGGACCAGTGGCACCAATTCACCCCTGGCCTCATCCTGGCTCTCAGACCTGGCACACACTGAGTCTGGCCACTCTCAGATGGAGACTTGCACGCAGACTCATGCCCTAGTACCCGTGCCCTGGGTTCTGCCTGCCTCACTCAGTTCTCCATGACCTGTGCTGCTCCCCACAGAATGCCCACCTAGGGCCCTGCTCATGCTCCAGATCAGTTCCTGGAGATGCAGGGCAGTGGTGTGCTGTCCCTGGCCACACACAGCTCCTCATCTCTGTCATGCCATGATGCTTATGAGTCCTGCTGGAGGTGGGCCCTGTCCACCTAGTGAGACAGGCAAAGAAAACCCCCAGCCTGTGAAAGTGGGGACACCAGGCTATGGCTCTCCCAGATCCTGGGAGTGGTCCAGGTCTTCTGAGAATGGGGGTGGTAGCCCTGCCCTCACCCCTCCCTCTGCTGGCCCCCAGGGGGCAGCAGACCACTCTGGCTTAGTTGTGTAGTTCCAATTGCCTCCCCACACCAGCCTTTACTTTTATTCGTGTTTACGTGAAATATTTACTTATTCAGAACAGAATAGCCTGTATCACTCTATCACTGTCGCTACTTCCATGTGTGGAGGCTGGGAAGGGCTTTAGCAGCCCAGACACTGGAGTTCAAGGGTCTCAGCTCTACCAAGATAAACTGAGTGGTGTCCTTTTTCAATTACCTCCCTCCTTGCCCACGTGTGATACTGAGGTTCGTGTGTGTGCATACAGGCATGTGAGAACACACACCTGTTTGTGTGTATATGTTTGAGAATTTGCATATGTTTGCCCATGGGTTTGTGCAACTGAGTGAGCATGTTTGCATAGTTGTGTGAGCATGCTCATGTACATGTCTACTTGTGTGCATGTGAGTAACTGTGTGTGCATGATTGTGTGTGCTTGTATACTCATGTGAGTGGCTATGTATACTCATGCATACAAACATGCATCTGTGTACACATGTGAGTGGCCATGTTAGTCTATATACATGTGAGTGTGCAAATATGTTTCTGCATGTGTGTTAGTATATATTTGTGTGTACATGTATATGCACCCTTCCATCCTCTCAGGAGAGAAGTGTTGTGTCTGAGTTCTAAAAGCAGAGAACTTTGGGTTCAGATCCTTGATCTGCCACTGCCTGCTCTATGACCTTGAAGTGGAGAGGCTCCACCTTGCTTTCAGACTCAGTTTCCCCCTCTGTAAACTGAGAAAACTTTTTCTGGAAATAAAGCCTTATAGGAATGTGGTAAAGAGTAAAGAAGTTAATGTGTGCGGTATTACAGTGTCCAAACACTACTGTTATTGCCATCACCATTGTTGTTGTCATGTATTACCCATTATATCTGTGGCTGAATCTGTATTCCAAATGGCACTTTTCTCTTAGACACTTGGTCTAAGTTGTGCTGTGCTTAGAGTAGCTGTGCAGTGAAAGTCCCATCAGCCAAGCAAGCTGGTAGATTTCCCTTTGTGATTCCTATTAATGGGCCATCCAGAGAAGCATTCCAGGGTCATCCTTGGGCTCCTGAGCTGATAACCTGGGGGTGTGTGGTGACCTGCATGACCTCCTTTATTTTCCTCAATGACTTTCTGAGGCCATCATGAACCCAACCTGTCATGGGTGAGCAGTCTGAGCCACAGAGACCTTCAGTGGCAGTCTGAAGTCATGCAAGGATAAGACCAGGATGGGATCAGAAGGCTACCTGATCCCAAAGCTGGGTTTATTTTCCTTTTTTTAGTTTTTGGTTACCCCTGGAAACACCACTGGTTACTCCTAGCTCTGCATTTTTAGTAATCACTCGTGAGAGTGCTTGGGGGACCATAAGGGGTGTCAGGGATTGAACCCAGTTCAGCCACATGCAAGGTAAGTGCCCTACCTGCATTATTATATGGCTCTAGCACCCTAAAGCTAGTATTTTTTCCTCTGTTTCTTCATGCTGTCTCTGTTTTTACAGTATTACAGCCAAGTAAAGCAGAGGCAGCAACCTTTTTTTAAATTTTTTATTTTTAATTATGAGAACAAAGATGCAAAGAAAGAGGACAAGGTAAAGTTACAGTGGAAGGACAATCACCCATAAATAGAATTCTCAGAAGTCCCCTTGCTGATATCTTAACTTTGAACTTTCAGCCAAAGAACATTAAGAAAAATAAAACAGAACCCATATACAATTACTTTGTCCCTCAAGTCCCCAGAATGTAATACATAATATTTCATTTTTTGGCTTTACAATGTGCAGTAATGGAATTCAGGAGTTATAAGGTAAGTGTGGCCGCAGAGCGAAGTGGAGTGACCGCGCTTTTTGGGTGCGGGTCCTGGAGAGGTTTCTTGTTGTTCAGAGCCGGCTAGGCATAAAAGAGGCAGAAAAGAGGTAGAGCGCCTGGCTGGTGTTGTTTTAAAGTCTCTGGGTGCCCAATCGCCCGGCTCGATTGGCCCCATGTGAGAGGCAGCAACCTTGCAAAGATATAGGTGCCTTCTCTCTGTGGGGCATTGGGAAGGGGCTTACCAGCACCAACTCTGACAAGTTGGGAGGCTCTGATGGGGAGATAAAAAAAAAAAACAACTTCGTAATAGTGGTAGTGAGCTCACCGTATCCTCATATGCTCAAATGACAGATCTGTTCCTACTTGCATTGATAGAGTGCCAAGGGGCAGAGAAATCTACATTCTGTGTACTTGCATTACTAACCAGTAAAAGATACTGGATTGAACCCAAGATAGACCAACTGCAGAGGTGAAGATCTCAGATTTATGCCAGGATCTCAGTTTATTCAGTAGTAAACAAGGGGTTCTTCCATTTGCAATCCTAATTCTCAGTTAGGTGTGTAGAAACTAGTCCTTAAAATACTCTTTACATGTTCAGGGAAAGAGCTCAAAGGCCTAGTGTGCTTGCTTTGCAAATTGGGAGCTTGTGTTCAATCCTCAGCATTATGTGGTCCCCAGGCTCCGCTGGGAGCAGCCCCTGAGCAATGTGCCAGGAGCATCCACTGAATATTTCTAGGTGTGGCCTCACATGACCAAAAACAAACCAAATTAAATTAAAATTCTATTTTTGCACAGACATTTAATAAAAGCATTTCTGGAACAGTCATATTTCTGCGGACAGTGATTCTTAGAATCATCGTTGAAGGTCTAATGTATGCCAGGGTCTGGCCTACATTAGTGCTTTGTCTAGCTCATCTTGTTTTCTCGCCAACTTTCAGGGTGGGTGCTGTGGTTGTCCCCCTATTAAAGATGAAGACAAGACTGAGGTTTGGAGGAGGTTTAGCAACCTGTTCCAAAGCCACACACTAAGAGTTGGAGCCAGGATTTAAGCTTAAGTAGTTTAGTCCCAGTAAATAGAATGCTGAGAGAGATAGTACAAAAGCTAAGACTTTTGCCTTTTAAATAGCAGGGGTGCCCACTATCCTGATTCAATCCTGGCACTGCATATAGTCCCTTGAACACCACCAAGAATCTCCTGAGCAGAATCAAGAATAGCTCCTGCGCATTGACAGGCACTTGCTCTCATCCTAGCTTTCACTTCCCCTTCCAAACCAAAGACAGAAATTTATAGAAGCCAAGGGAGGAGTTTCCTGGTGCCTCCTTTACCTCAATAATTCTTTCCTTCTTGCTCCAAAAATGAATAAAATAAATAAAATAAGTTGTGCCACACTGACTTTTTGGCTCTGTGCTCAGTGATCACTTCTTTTTTTTTTTTTTTTTTTGCAAGTACCTAATGTGCTATCACTCTGGTCCTATTCTTTTCATTTCTGTTTACTATTCTACAAGGTGGATTTAATATAATTCTCCCATTGATGAACATGTGGTTTGTTTCTGGGGCTTTGATATTTAATGCAATAATTATTATGACACATAGATTTTATTTTTTGGTTTTTGGTTTAGGGCCACACATGGTGATGCTCAGAGGTTTCTCCTGCTCTACACTGAGGAATCACTCCTGGAGGCCATCTAGGTTGCCAGGGATCAAACCTGGGTCCATAATGTAAGGCAAGTACCCAACCCATTGTGCTGTAACTCCAGACCTTGACACAGAACTTTAATGCACATGCATCCATTATTTAAAAGTAGAATAATAGGGGCTGGAGAGATAGCACAGGGGAAGGGCTTTGCCTTGCACATGACTGACCCAGGATGGACCTGGATTCGATTTCTGGCATCCCATATGGTCCCCCAAGCCAGGAGTGATTTCTTTTTTTATTGTTATTTGTTTGTTTTTGTTTTGGGGTCACACCTGGCAGGACTCAGGGGTCACTCCTGGCTCTACACTCAGAAATCACCCCTGGCAGGCTAGGGGGACCATATGGGATGCCAGGATCCAATCCATCATCCTTCTGCATGGAAGACAAACATACTACCTCCATGCTATCTCTCCACCCCCACCAGGAGTGATTCCTGAGCACAGTGCCGAGAGTAGCCCCTGAGCGCTTGTGGCCCCAAAACAAAATAAAACAAAACATGAAAGTAGAATCATAGATGGGAAGAATGTGCCCTGAAATATTTAATAACATTCCCAAAGTATAGTCTCAAAAGATTGGATGCTTCCCATAAAGCATATGAGAAAACTTGCCATTAACTTGTATTTTTACTGTTAATAGGATCATACATCTTTCTGATTTTGTTACGTAAACATACATTTATATATGCATAAATATTTCTTGATTGTTTAAATTTTCCCAATTGTTAGGAGGCTTTTATATTTGTGGCTATTTTTCTAATTTCTTTGCCCTTTTTACATCTTATCTGTGCTTTGCCTACTTTTTTTTCTTGAATTCAGTTGTTGTTTTTAATTTTTGTGTGTACATGTGCATGTGTGTGTGCTTCTGTTTTGAAGTCAGACCTAGTGGTGCTTGATGGTTATTCCTGGCTCTGTTCACAGGAATGACTTCCTGAGGGTTTGGGGGAATATATGGAATGAACCACTATCATTCACCTGCAAGACAAATGCCCAACCACTCTTCTATTTTTCTGGCCCCTGGCTTAAGAGCTTAAGGTTTTCATAATTTCAATGATCTGACATTAAAAATAATAAAAATATGTGATTTTATTATTTTGCTGATACTTATTGGTAATTACAAGAACCTTTGTTTGGTCCCCAGCACCAGATGGCATCCCCAGGACTGCCACACTCAAGCACTGAATACTTTGGATCACTGAATGTAGCCTGAATGTGGCTTTCATAAATATATACTGAATATATTTGGGGGCCGGGAGGTGGCGCTGAAGATAAGGTGCTTGCGCCAACCTAGGACGGACCGCAGTTCGATCCCCCGGTTCCCCATATGGTCCCCCGTGCCTGCCAGGAGCGATTTCTGAGCGAATAGCCAGGAGTAACCCCTGAGCGTCACCGGGTGTGGCCCCAAAACCAAAAAATATATATACTTATATGTTGTATTAAATAAATAAAGATGATGCTGGATGGAGCTGGATGGAGATGGAGGCCTCTGTCTGCTCTCCCAGGCCACGTGGCTCCATCCTCCATTAATCGATGGGTCTGGGGTCCAGGAAAGCGACGGGTAGAAATCTCACTCACATGCAGGCTTCAGGAAGTAACAGCTTTATTCATCCTAGCCACTACATGTGTGG
>PVKC010027862.1:0-15627 GCA_004027635.1 Crocidura indochinensis
TTTCTTTTCTCTCTCCCTCTCCCTCTTCCTCTCTCTCTCCCTCTCTCTCTCTCTCTCATTCTTTATTGGTTTGCTTGTTTGTTTTTATTGGGGACACACCAGTTTGACGCTCCTGGCTATGGGCTCAGAAATCGCTCCTGGCTTGTGGGAACCATATGGAACGCTGGGATCAAACAGGGGTCAGTCCTAGGCTAGTGCTTGCAAGGCAGATGCCTTACCTCTAGCATCACCTCTCCGGCCCCTCTCTCATCCTTTTTTATTCCTTTAAGACATTGGTTTGCAATATTGTTATTGAATGGGGTATCATGGATGTCACTTTATCTCCTTTTGCATCCAGTTCTTGTCTAAAACGATCATTTCTAACTATCATTGTCATAGTGGTCCCTTCTCTGTCCTAACTGCACTCCCCTGCTATATGTGACAAGCTTTCTACCACAGACTGGCTCTCCAGCTCTCATCTCTGCATTGTTTATTATAACCATACAACCATTTTTTTAAATATCCTACAAATCAGTAAGAGCATTCTGTCTAACCCTCTCCCTCTGACTTATTTCTCTCAGTATAATATTATCCATATACATTCATGTCTAAGCAAATTTCATGACTTTTTTATTCTCTGGAAATTTTTAATCAAGGTAAACTGGATTCTCCCAAATTACAGTTTATACCAGGAAATGCTTCACCAAGAGCAAGAGTCAGTGCACACACATACATTCATCCATAGTTATTCACACATATACATACAAACACTCACATAGACACTCATAGGCTTATCTGTTTAAAAGTACCACATAATAGTTTGATAGAGATAATACAGTAAGAATAATGGGGCCAGAGAGATAGCATGGAGGCAGGGCATTTGCCTTGCATGCAGAAGGATGGTGGTTCAAATCCCTGCATTTCATATGGTCCCCTGAGCCTGTCAGGAGTGATTTCTGAGCATAAAGCCAGGAATAACCCCTAGTGCTGCTGGGTGTGACCTAAAAACCAAAAAAAATAAATGTTAATAATAACTTAAAACATAAAAGAATGAATTAGAGGAAGAAGTAAGCTTTGCAAAGGAATGAAATAAAATCTTTAGAAATGAAAAATAGAAACACTGGAGACAGCACAATAGCACAGTGAGTAAGGCATTTGTCTTGCACATGGCCAACCCAAGTTTGATCCCCAGCATCCCATACAGTCCCCCAAGTCTGTCAGGTGTGATTTCTGAAGTGCAGAGCCAGGACTAACCTCTGAACACTGCTAGGTATGCCCGCCTCCCTCCCAAAACAATAAAAACACTGAGCTTAAAACCTCAATGTACCTACTGAACAGCACATTTAATTAAATAGTGTAAGCAACTAGGAGAAAACTTAATTAAGTTTAAGAAAGTAGCTCAGAATGCAGTACAAAAGTCTGAAAGAAGAGAAGACAGAAAATATTAAATAAAGATTAAAAGTCATGGAGAAAGAATTAGTTCAAATTATGCATGCAACTGATCAGCATTCCAGAAAGGAATGAGGTTGAAAGGATACTCAAGGAAAGAATGGAGAGAATTATAAGAGATATTTGGATTATAGAATTACAATATGTTCTGTGTGAGAAAAATAAAAGTATTTCTAGATATTTCATGATAAAACTGCTGAACTTTTGAAAACAGAGAGAGATTGCCTGCTAACAAACCTCCGTCGGTGATAGCAAGGCCCATAAAAATCCAGAAGAGAATCAAATAGTAATCTCAAAATGCCAGTAGGAAGCACTAGCAGTCTGAAGCCCTGAAAATTATTCTAGCCTGAAAATAATACTAAACGAACATTCAACAGTTGGTACTGTTTGGTAGAGATGGCACAAGTGGTAGAGCACATGCCTCATGCATGCCTAACATGTGTGAAGCCCTGAGTTCAATTCCCCAGCACCACATGCCCCCTAGCACCAGCTGATATTAGTGCCTTCAACACCACCAGCAGTAGCATGCCTTGTTTCCCTTGCAACACTTCTGAGTGTGGCCCTATTTATTTTTTTTAGTTTTGGGGCCACACCCAATGACAATCAGGGGTTACTCCTAGCTATGCATTCAGAAATCACTCCTGGCTTGGAGGGACCATATGAGACGCCAAAGATCGAACTGAAGTCCATCTTGGGTTAGCTGCGTGCAAAGCAAACACCCTACTGCTGCGCTACTGCTCCCCCCCCCCCTATTTTTTTTTTAAAGAAACTCAAACACTGCTAATATGTCCCTGTGGCCTCCAGCATTACTGGGCACTAATGTTGAACTAGCCCGTCCAGTGTCTGAGTATTGGGGAAGTGGTCCCAAACTTTCTAAGTATTGCTTGAGAGGCCAAATAAAGAAGTTAACCCTACAATTTCAAAATACTGATTGTCTCTCTGAAATGACAACAAAAAAATGTACTTCAGGAAGAAGTAAAACGGTTCTAGAAGATCTGGAAAGATTTAGAGAAGGAATTGTAGGCAGTGGAATGGGTAAGAATATGGCAAAGAATCAGCAGGCATTAGCTGTATAAAACAGTAATGACAAAGATGGCTGATTTGAGGGTATAAAAAAGAAAGTACTAAAATAATGGACAGCAATACCATGGAAAAACATGGAAAGTAGGCATTGTAAAAGAGTTGAACGTATTTAGAATTTTTTTTTTTTTGGTTTTTGGGCCACACCCAGTGAGGCTCAGGGGTTACTCCTGGCTATGCGCTCAGAAGTCGCTCCTGGCAGGCACTAGGGACCATATGGGAACCGGGGGATCGAACCGTGGTCCGTCCTAGGCTAGCGCAGGCAAGGCAGCAGGCACCTTACCTCCAGCGCCACCTCCCGGCTCCCTCGTATTTAGAATTTTAACACTTTATTAATGCAAGTATAGTACGAAAATCTTTTGGTAAGTACTAACAGAATAGGAATGGAATGTCTTATTTGTCAAACATTTTTAAAAGGAAACTATAAAATTCAACTCAGTAGGAAAAGAAAAATTAAATAAACAAAAAGACATAAATTAAGTTCTAGACATAAGCCTAAATTATTGGGAATTATAATAAATAGATGAATTAAAGCTACTAAGACGTACCCGGAGAGATAGCACAGCGGTGTTTGCCTTGCCAGCATCCCATCCATGACCTAAGGTGGTTGGTTCGAATTCCGGTGTCCCATATGGTCCCCCGTGCCTGCCAGGAGCTATTTCTGAGCAGATAGCCAGGAGTAACTCCTGAGCGCTGCCGGGTGTGACCCCCCCCCAAAAAAAAAGCAAAAATAAGTAAATAAATAAATAAAACTACTAAGACAAGTATCAATTTCATAAAGTATCAATTTCATAAAGAAATAAAACTCAGGGGCCGAAAAGATAGCATGGAGGTAGGGCATTTGCCTTGCATGAAGAAGAATGGTGGTTTGAATCCCAGCATCCCTAATGGTCCCCCATGCCTGCCCAGAGCGATTTCTGAGTGTGAAGTCAGGAGTGACCCCCTGAGCACTGCTGGGTGTGACCCAACCCTCCCTAAAAAAGGAAATAAAATTCAGGAATATGTCTATTGTATGAGACATCCTAAACACAAGGTCCCAGATCTCCAAAACGAATTAGAGAAAAAAGAAACAGAACTGTTATGCCAGACAAGCACCGCGAAGAAAATTAATGGAGCAATGTTAATAACAAGCAAAATAAATTTTAACGTGAAACATATTACTGAAGGACAAAGAGGTTCAAAACACACAGCTAAAAAGGACCAATTCACTAGAATATTTTAGGTCTAAATAAGCATGTACACACCTAATTACATAGTTTCTAAATATGTACAGCAAACAATAAGATGAATTTAATGAGGCCACCATCTAAGAAAGAAATCACCCTCAATAATTGATGGGTCACGCTAACAAAAGATTAGCAAGGACAGGAAAAATCTGAAGAGCAAGAAACAAGTAGTTTGAGTTAATGAATGTGCAGATCCTAGCACCCAGCTATTAAGCAAAACACAGGAAACAAAATAGTCCACCACTTTTATCTCACTCGAAATCTTCTCAGCAAGGACAGTGTGTGAAGAAGACTTTATCTCCAACCATATGCAGCTAAATTCAGCATTTTATGGACACTACAATGTTGGAGGTGTGAGAAGATGACAAGTATCCAGAAGCTGTGACCTGGGATGAGGCCCAATAGTAAAAATACATGTCTTACATGCATGAGGCCTGAGTGTGGTCCCCAGCCCTTTAAAAAAAAGGGGGGGCTGGAGAGATAGCATGGGGGTAGAGCGTTCGTCTTGCATGCAGAAGGTGGGTGGTTCAAATCCCGGCATCCCATATGGTTCCCCGAGCCTGCCAGGAGCAATTTCTGAGCGTAGAGTCAGGAGGATCCCCTGAGTGCTGCTGGGTGTGACCCAAAAAAACAAAAACAAAAACAAACAAACAAAAAAAAGTACGCCTGGTTTACTTGAAATTGAAGATGTGTTATAGTGAACTCACAAAAGTTCTATCATAGAAAAATAATAAAAGAAAATATGAGTTTCAGTCAAAGCAATACTAAAAGGGAAGTTTTTGCTATTTTTGGACCGTACCTGCTCATGTGTTACTCCTGGCTCTGCAGTCAGGAATCATTCCTGGCGGTTCTCGAGGAACCCTATGAGATGCTGGGGATCAAACCAGCATGTAAGACAAAAGCCTTACACTATACTCCCCATCCCCCTTAAATACTATACTCCTCTCTCTCTGTCTCTCTCTCAAAGAGAAATTTATAGCCTGCAGTGTTTTTCTTAGAGAAGTTGAGAATGAATGCACCAAGTAGAAGCAAGTATCTAGAAAGAAATCAAGCATAAACTCAAAAAAATAAAAGTGTTAAGGCCAGATTGATAGTACAGTGAATAGGGCACTTGCCTTGCTTTTAGTTGATCTGCCTGGGATCCCCAGCATTCCATATGGTACCCACACACAGTCAGAGTAATTCCTGAGTGCAGAGCTAGGAGGAACACCCGAATATCATTGACTGTGGTCCAAATGCAAAAACAAACCAAAATAAAAACAAACCTATCACTTTAAGATGAAGAGAAAGAAAAAACACCTAATGATCAATTTGAGTTTATTCCACTTAAATATGTAGGATCTTCCCTTAGGTATGGTAAAGTCACAATATAAAATTAAATTCTTTGTGATAAGAACTTTTTTTAAAAAACTGTATTTGGTTGGTTGGTTGGTTGGTTGGTTGGTTTTTGGGCCCACACCCAGTGGTGCTCAGAGGTTGGCCACATGAAAGGCAAATGTTCTACTGCTGTGCTATCACTCCAGGCCCTGAGATAAGAACTTTCAGCAAAATAATAACCTTGCATAAAGATCTACAAAATACATAGTACATATCATACTTAACTATCACAGATAACTATAACAGGCCATCTATTCAAGAAAAATATACTGAGAAGCTGGGGAGATAGCTGAGGGTCAGGAGTTCATCCCTTGCAGGCATAAAATTTTAATTCGATCCTTGGTACCATATGCCACCCTTACCCTTGCCAGTACCATTGGGTGCTGCCCTAATGACCTCCAGCCCTGTTGGGCCCAAACAGCAGCACTGCATCATTGGGCCTACGTGAAAACTTCTGGCCCAGTTAGCCAGAAGGAGGAGTGGCATCAGTCTCCCTCCCTGCCAAAAGAAGCAAACACAAGTGACCTAGAGAGGGCCTCATTTTTTTCTAAACACCACTGGAGATGGTCATTATTACTCCTATTTGACTGATAGGAAGAGAGGTATGAATGGTGAGATGAATTAGCTCAGGGTTCAGAGTCAGTAAGTGGCAGAGACAGGCAGTGCATCGAAGTGCTATTTTCTTGCTCAGAGCTCTAGGCTGCCTTCTGCAGCTCAAGTTTTGTGTCCATTTTCCTGCTTCCAATCCAGTTATACTGAAGGTTTTTGTCAGCCTGGTAAGAAAAGAGAAAGCAGGAAGGAGAATAGGTCTCAATTTATATTTTCATTACTAATTTGTAAGAGAGTATAATGATGTAGTTGTTTTGTTGTTGTTCATTTGTTTTAGGGCCACACTCAGTAATGCTTACTGGGTTATGCCTGGCTCTGTACTTGCGAATTACTCAGGGGACCATCTGGGATACCAGGAATTAAAACCCAAGTCAGTTGCAGCACCTTTCCAATGTACTATCTCTCTGGTCCCAATAATGCTAGTAGTAACAGACTCAGTTATTGAGAATTAACTGTGTTTCTAATGACCATTAATATCAGTTGGAGGAGGTCAGGGATGCAGCTTTGCCTTAGAGCACTTACCTTGCATGTATGAGACTTTGGATCTGGTCCCTGAAATTAAAAAAAAAAAATAGAGTAATTGTGCACATGACAATTAAAACAGCGAAATCTAGGAATAAATGTAAATATTTATAAACTACATATGAAAAATGATAATGAATAAAACTGAACTAAAATTAGAGGCATGATTGTCCTAAGTAAAAATCCCCCAATTTTAGACATATAAATTCTTCCCAAATTAATCAAGAAATTTAGTGTCATTTGAATCAAAGTTGTGCAACATTATTTTTTTGTAGTAGGGACATGCCCAGCGGTGCTCTAGGCTTACTCCTGGCTGTTTCCTGGTGCAACTGGGGCCACTGTATGCAGTGCTAGGCTTAGAACCCAGGTCAGTCACATGCTAGGCAAGGGCCTTACCCAATGTACTGTCTCTCTAACCCATTAAAATTGTGCACATTTTTATCTGACTTGACTAGATAGTTTTAAGATTGATGCAGAAAAGTGTAATCTGTCGAAGTAAGGTTGAAATGAAATATAATATAAAGCCACCATGATTAAAACATAGTATGGTACAATGGTAACAAAATGAGTCCCTGTGGTGGAATTGAGAATTTAAGACAGAAAATGCATTATTAGGACCCGGAGAGATAGCACAGCGGCGTTTGCCTTGCAAGCAGCTGCTCCAGGACCAAAGGTGGTTGGTTCGAATCCCGGTGTCCCATATGGTTCCCCGTGCCTGCCAGGAGCTATTTCTGAGCAGACAGCCAGGAGTAACCCCTGAACACTGCCAGGTGTGGCCCAAAAACCAGGAAAAAAAAAAGAAAATGCATTATTGACATAAGTCTATTGGGAAAGTACAGGCTATTCAATAAATGATATGGGGGAAATGGTTATTTTTATGGAAGAAAATTCATGTACAGTGCTACCCCAAACCATAGTCTCTAGTTCCTAAGAAAATAGATTCAATGTCCAATAGGGATTAGGCAAAAATTTAAACATTTTTGAATGAAAATGAGAAAAGCATTTAAGATCATGAGGTTGGATGAACTTTCTTCAACAATGCAAAAAGTTAATACAAAAAAGATTTGATCAGTTTACCTATATTAAATTTTCTGCTATCTTTCCAGTAATGAATACTGTAAGCAAACTACCATATAATGGAAATGTATGTCAATAAACAAGAAAGATATAAAATCCAGACACACTTTGGGAAAGAAAGAAAGAAGGACAACTCAGTGACAAAAATACAACCACAACAATGGAATAAAGGGAATAACAAGCAAATCAGAGAAGATTCAGAGGGTGATAAAGGGGGAAAAAAGCAACACACAAGGGGGTGGGGAGAGAACATGGAGGTAGGGCGTTCGCCTTGCATGCAGAATGACGGTGGTTTAAATCCTGGCATCCCATATAGTCCCCTGAGCCTACCAGGAGTGATTTCTGAGGGTAGAGCCAGGAGTAACCCCTGAGCAATGCCAGGTGTGACCCAAAAACCAAAAAAGTGAAATAAAATAAAGCAACATACAAATTAGTGCATATAAAAGCAACATCCACATGCTGTTTCTCAGCCATAAAACATTCAAAGATAACCTTTTGTGTTGGCAAGGATGTGAAAAGTGTGACTCATATTTCTAAGACTATAGATTTGGTACAACCCTTTCAAAAAGTAACTGTACATTATCTGATGTACCACAGAAGCACCTATTTTATAAGATAATTTCAGAGATGCATGTTTTCTTAAGCAGTCTCACATATCTACACAGGAAGCTGTGTGGAACAAGTTCTCTGTAGCCATGGTAATCAAAGAAAATTAGAATGGAAATAATCCATCCATTCATTGAAAAATAGGTGACTTGTGGGGGGTCTTCCTACAATGAAGAATTACATAATAAATAATATTTATATCTGTGTCAATATGTATGGATCTCATTAATGGCAAAAAGGACACATACAATGTGACCCATGTATATAAATATTACAAATATGAAAAATATGAGACTATAAAATACTAAATTGTAAAAACATGCTGCAGAAATAGTACAGCTGGTAGATCACCAGCCTTGAATGTGTCCAAATCAGGTTTTTTTTTGGGTTTTTTTTTTTTTGTTTTTTTTTTGTTTTTTGTGTCACACCTGGCAGTGCTCAGGGGTTACTCCTGGCTCCATGCTCAGAAATCGCTCCTGGCAGGCACGGGGGACCATATGGGGCACCGGGATTCGAACCGATGACCTTTTGCATGAAAGGCAAACGCCTTACCTCCATGCTATCTCCTGGGCCCCCAACCCAGGTTTAATCCCTGGCACTACATACAGTACCCTGAAACCAACCAAGAGTGATTCATGATTCCTGAGTATACATCCATGAGTAATCTATGATCATAGTCAGGTGTGGTTTGAAACCAAAAATAAAACTGTAAAAATGTTTACAAGGGACAATAAACATTAGATTTAGGAGAGTGATTATCTTGTAGGGCATAGAAATCTGGGTGGTTTTGCTGCTGGTGACCAGTGTCAAGCTTTCATTGGAGAAAGGAAGTATTGACGTACAGTGCGAGGCTCCCTGTTGAGGGCTAGTGGCTGCCCTCTATGCCTCAGTTTCCCTCTCTAAAATGAAAATAACAATACATAACTCCTCCGATGACTATGAGCGTAAATGATTTTATATATATACATATATAAAATCTATATGTATACATATATATATATATAAAATTTATATGTATATATATATATACAGCAACTAGTCAAGTGCCACTCATACAGCAAATGCTAGATTTTTGTGATTGTTTTGTAAGGGCAAATAAAACAAGATCAGAAAGAAAGATGGAAAATGTTCATATTTAGCAATGTTTGGTGATGGATGCAAAGGTACTCATTGGAGTAGTCTAGACTTTTCCACATCTGACAAATATCTATGATTTAAAAATCACACAATGGCAAAGGGAAATGACAAACTAGGAAAATTGTTGCAATCCATAGAATAGACCCCAAAAGGCAATTATACCCTTAGTATATGCAATGCACTTACAAAAACACCCCAAAAATGAAGCACACATCCTAAGAAAAGATTAAGTAAGGAATATGAAAGAAAAGCTTTACCAAGGAAGAAATATACAAATCAAATACTGGGGCCAGAGTGGTGGCACAGGGCATAAGGCATTGACCTTGCGCACCCAAGCCTAGGACGGACTGCAGTTCGATTCCCCCTGCATCCCATATGGTCCCCAAAGCCAGGAGCGATTTCTGAGCGCATAGACAGGAGGAACCCCTGAGTGTCGCTGGATGTGACCCAAAAACAAATACTGTATTTTTTGCCCTATAAGATGCGCCTGACTATAGGATGCACATAGTTTTTAGATGTTCTCCTCCCCTGCATTCAGGCTTCAGCTCCAGGAGGCATTCTCTTCATAAGATGCAATTTTGGGGAGCAGGAGGGGGGCAAGGTGCATCTTTTTTTTTTTTTTTGGTTTTTTGGGTCACACCCGGCAGTGCTCAGGGGTTACTCCTGGCTCCATGCTGAGAAATTGCTCCTGGCAGGCACGGGGGACCATATGGGGCACCGGGATTCAAACCGATGACCTTTTGCATGAAAGGTAAACGCGTTACCTCCATGCTATCTCCCGGGCCCCCGGAAGGTGCATCTTATGTTATGAAAAATATGGTAAATATCCAATAATGTAATAATGAAATATGGTGTTGTCTTCTGGATTGGAAATTTGGTGATAGTGGTGGCCCGCTAATAATAGCATGATTATAGGGACACAATCACATGAAGCTGATTAAATTAGCAGAGACCTAGGCCCCAAGCCACGAGAGCCATGACCGAATGTGGGTTGCCGTGTAGATTTGTGTGCATGATAAATGTAGAGTGAAGGTGCATGTGGGGGTAGCTCTGGGGGTAGCTCTGGCTGCAGCAGCCCAGCCCCTAGTACTCCGTTGACTGTGTTGCTCTGCTGAGCGGACCCTGCCTGGGCTTGGTGGGCATCTGAGATCTAGGCGCATTATGCCTGAGGCCCCCACAAGGGGCCAGGCCATGGCCGAGCAAGAAAGACCCCACCAAAAATCCTGGGTCCTGGGAAGTGCAAGAGGGAAACCCTGTAACGCGGGGGTAGGGTCCATGTCATCAATAGGGTCCTCTCCAAAGCCAAAGTAGGACTTCCTTTATGTCCCCCCCAGGTCTTCACCGGCATCTTTACCGCAGAGATGACCTTCAAGATCATCGCCCTCGATCCCTACTACTACTTCCAGCAGGGCTGGAACATTTTTGACAGCATCATCGTCACACTGAGCCTCATGGAGCTGGGCCTGTCTCGAATGGGCAACCTGTCCGTGCTGCGCTCTTTCCGCCTGGTACCTGCGGGCCCTGGGGTGGGGTGAGGGTGTATACGCCAGCTATCCTCAGTTCCTTGGGCTCGAGTCCATGAGGACTTCACCCCACAGTCCTTTTCTAAGTTCCCATAGGAATCAGACCCAGTGTGGGTGATGTCAGGGGCACAGCGATGGGCAGAATAGGAGGCATCCACCCCCAAAGAACCATGGGGTCACTATGCCATGCTCTGTGGTGTATGGTGATCGTTCTGGATCCTGGTGATCGTTTGAGTTCATCCATCCTGGGCACAAGGCTGCTACAGGGCAGATGTTCCATAAATGTGAGATTTATCCTTTCCCTGTGATAACTGAACAGAAAGAAGCAGGGGAGTTAGAGGTGATTTGAGACAGTCCAATGGATAGGTGAGAAACAAGCATTTGCAAAAAGGACTTTCTGTGTCAGGTGGTGAGAGCGGGGCGAATAGGAGGCTGCTGTAGGGCCAGAGAGCAGAACTCAGTCAGCTTTCAAAGCTGCCCTCAAGCTGGAGGAGAAAAGGCAGCCTGTGTGCTCTTGGTAAAAACCAGTGTCATGTCATCCAGGGAAAGGGGATGGCAGCGGGTGTGGGGCAGATCAGTGGAGAGGTGGAAACCAGAGACCTTCGATACATTCTTCCTCTTCCTCCCTCCTCAGCTGCGGGTCTTTAAGTTGGCCAAGTCCTGGCCCACCCTGAACACCCTCATCAAGATCATTGGGAACTCAGTGGGGGCGCTGGGGAACCTGACGCTGGTGCTGGCCATCATCGTGTTCATCTTCGCTGTGGTGGGGATGCAGCTCTTCGGCAAGAACTACTCGGAGCTCAGTTACCGCATCAGCGACTCAGACCTGCCCCCGCGCTGGCATATGATAGACTTCTTCCATGCCTTCCTCATCATCTTCCGCATCCTGTGTGGCGAGTGGATAGAGACCATGTGGGACTGCATGGAGGTGTCTGGGCAGTCTCTGTGCCTGCTAGTCTTCTTACTGGTTATGGTCATCGGCAACCTGGTGGTGAGTTGGCCATCCCGCCCCCTACATACACACCTACCCACTAATGTATTTGCCCAGCTACTCACCCATCCAGTTATACATCTGTCCATTTACTTACTCTTCTATTCATCTGTCCATTCATTAACCCAGCCATTAATTCATTAACCCATTCATTAATCCATCAAATCAACATTTACTTCTGTATATTTACTCATTCCTGTATTCACCGACTTTCGCACCCCTTACTTATTCATCTATATGTTTACCATCTTACCCATTCTTTCATGTCTCTACTCAATCATAAATCTTTCTATTTAGTTTTTTGTACATTACACACACACCCCAAGCTCCAACTAACCGCTTCTCCATCTGCTTCTGTACTTAGTTACCAGTTCCATTCCATGTGTCTGATTACCTACCCAAAATTCACCAAGCCCATCTACAAATTTGCTTCCTGATTCATCCATTCACTCATCACCAATCCATTCATCTGTTCACCCGACTACACATCAACTCATTCTTCCATGCACACCACCTCTTCATCAATCCATTCACCCACCTGTCTGTCCTTTCAGCTATTCCTCTCCCATTGATAATTCCACTCATCTTCCTGCCACTCTTTCATTTACCCCCACATCCATCTTTCAACCTGTTCATTCCTTTTATCCATTATTCCTTTCTACCTATTCCTTAAACTCTTTACTTATTATTTCACTATTTACTTATTCATGGGCCCATCATTCTTCATTTGCCTGTTCAGTTGCCTGTTTGTGCATTACTAACTCATTTTATGTTCGTGTTCTATGTATTTATTTACCCATTATTTCACTGTCAATGATTTATCAGGTGATTTTTTTTTTTGGTTTTTGGGTCACACTCGACAGCACTCAGGGGTTACTCCTGGCTCTATGCTCAGAAATCGTTCCTGGCAGGTTTGGGGGACTATATGGGATGCCAGGATTCAAACCACCAACCTTCTGCATGCGAGGCAAATGCCTTACCTCCATGCTATCTCTCCAGCCCCATGATTTTTTAATTTAACTTAGCATGCATGTTGCTGGGCACTTTATTGCATGTAAAATATCATTCCAGTGATGAGAAAGATAGTACACTGAGTAAGGCACTTGCCTTGCATACAACCAACCAAGATTTAATCTCTCATACCAAATATGGTTCCCCAACACCACCAGGAGTGCTTCCCTGAACAGAGCCAGAAGTTAGGCCTGATTACAGTGAGATGTGGCCAGCAAACTAAACAAAAAATATTTTGCCAGATGTTGCTGCACGTACAAAGGTGACTATGGCCGTGGCATTGCTTATAAACTTGAGACAGTGGGGAGGTGGTAGGATCAAACATGTCTCAAATGAATCTCAATCTGAGTCATTAAGGAAAGTCAAGTTCTAGAGGGGGACTGGAGCAATAAATAGCACAGTGGTAGGTTGTTTGCCTTGCACACAGCCAACCCGGAACAGACCCAGGTTCGATCCCTGGCTTTCCATATGGTTCCCCAAGCCTGCCAGGAGCGATTTCTGAGTGCAGAAACAAGAGTAACCCCTGACTGCCACCAAATGTGGCCACCAAAAAAAAAAAAAAAAGACTTCTTAGAGGATTAGAGGAGGGTCTGGAGCTGACCTGAAAGATAGGAAATGGGAGAGAATAGGACAAAGAAAATATTGGTGAAATCAAGCATGCACCTGCCTTGGTGGTCAGGCTGGGGAACCACAGAGCCAGTAGCAGCTAGGGAAGAAGCTGCAGGGAGGAAGCAGGTAAACCAGCTCGCACTCCCCACTCTCTGCTCTCTGCTCTCATCCCAGGGCCAGCCAAGCTGCCCTCCTGCACTGAGCCCGGTGATTTCCCCCACCGATCTGCCCAGGGATGAGAAGATTAGAGGCTGCTGGAGGAGGGAGAACGAAGGCAGCCCACGCAGTCGCCCCTCCTGGCCGCCACAGGAGCTGGGCCTCTGCTGGGGTGTGGGTGGAACAAGATTGCCATTGAAAGGGGAAGCGATAATCAGGCAGAGGCTGGGAAGCAGCCTCATGATTGACAGGGAGAACACGGGAAGAAGCCAAAACTTGTGAAGCTAGCGACAAGGGAGGCCCCGGCACTCAGTGTGGGTGAACTGGGCTTCCCAGCTGCCCTCCTGCTTGTCCTCTGCTCGGGCCCAAGGTGCCTGGAGGTCAGGGGCAGTGGGCCAGGCATGGGGGGAGCCATGGGGAGGATCTCGGTTGGGTGGCCAGGACAAGAAGCAGACAGGAAGCAAGGCTGGGGCAGAGGTCAGTGCGGACAGCTGCTGGAACTCATATCGTGTTAGTCTCCCCCACCCCTCGCACCAGAGATGCCCATGGAAGGTGACAGGATCAGGCAGTGACTGTCATCCTCCACCCTCTGTTTCCAATCAAAGCCACAGCTCCCCCACCAAGCCCACACATCTGAGGAACTACTGTCTGGCCTTCTGTTTTGGGGTGACAAGAAGCCTGATCAGGGTTCACAGTGGATTTCCAATGAGAATCACACCCCTGCCTTCAGGCACCAGTTTGCTCTGGCTTTACTCTGGGGGTGTGAAGGCCCTGGAAAGAGGGCAGCAAGGGCAACCCAAGTTCCAGGTGCTGGTAAGACTGGGTGTCTGGCTTAGTGACTGGTGGAGCACATGAGGCAGCCTGAGCCATGGGGGAATGAACCCCAGTGCTAGCTCCACCACTCAGCAACAGTTCTGCTTCTGAAACAGAAGCTGGAAATGTGCTCTTGCAGGATGTTTTAACCATATAGGGTCATCAAAAGATGGGCACCATTGGGGCTGGCGCACTAACACAGTGGTAGGGTGTTTGCCTTGCATGCGGCTTACCCGGGATAGACCTTGGTTCGATTCCCAGCCTCCCATATGGTCCCCCAAGCCAGGAGTGATTTCTGAGTGCATAGCCAGGAGGAACCCCTGAGCGTCACTGGGTGTGACCCAAAAACAAACAAAAAAGGATGGGCACCATGCAAGGCCAACTTCAAGGGCCTTTGAACCCCCCAACTTCAAGGGCCTTTGAACAGTATTGAGATATGCTGTGCCTTCTGGCCTTGGCCTAGTCCCTGCAGTCTCATGGACCAACCCTGGCTCCATCCTCACTCCCTTCTCTCCAGCTGGCTATCTGGCCCGACTGTGCCCTCATGAGTAAACCTGGGTACAACTGTCCTCAGTTTCAGTGACCCTAAAATTAATCTCTGGTGTCCACCCATGGGCTATCTGCCCTGCTGACCTCCTTTCCTACAACTTCCACCTTCTCTGCTCTGCCCCCATGTCCATTGGCTGCAATGAAGACTCAGCCCCTGAGTCACGGGTGGAACCGAACACCTTACTAGCCCTCAAGTGCTCAAGACAAGGTTCTGTCTTCTCACCCATAATCGTTACACCCCGAATCTACTTTGTGCTCAACTGCAGCCCCACATGCCCCTTGACCCCCAAGGCAGCAAGGTCCCATCTGTAGACTCTGGGATCCAAGGAACCCACGGTTCTCTCTCCTTGAACTTGAGCCAAGCACAGAACTGCATTTGAACCCTCTCAGCTCACACCCTCCGAACTCTTGGCATCAAAGCTCAGAATTTATTTTCCCATAGGCCAAGTCCATGACAAAGAAGAGGGGGCAGTCTTCAGATGGAGACCCAGGGCCTCGGATTTACTCTTTTTTTTTGGGGGGGCGGGGGGTTGGGCCACTCCCGATGACACTCAGGGGTTACTCCTGGTTATGCACTCAGAAATAGCTTCTGGCTTGGAGGACCATATAGGACACCTGGGGATCAAACCACGGTCCATCCTAGGCTAGCACATGCAAAGCAGACGCCTTATGCCCTACGCCACCGCTCTGACCCCTCGAGTTTGCTCTTAGACCTGTTTGCTGCTGATAGTACTGGGGTCCCCCCCCATACCTCTCACTCTCCACCTCTGCCCCCGGATGGACCCCCAACACACCCTGTAGCTACCTACGCAGGGGTGCCTGCCTTCTGAGCCTGAGCCCATGTTCCCACAGGTCCTGAACCTCTTCCTGGCCTTGCTGCTCAGCTCGTTCAGTGCAGACAACCTCACGGCCC